>CABHPQ010175242.1:0-44148 GCA_902168405.1 Peromyscus aztecus | reverse complement strand
CCAGGACCCTCTTTCTCAGAGAACCCCTCAGTCCCTGTTATAGGAGCAGTGACCAACCCAGGCAGAAAAGATGCTAAACATCTCTTTGTGGCAATGGACATCCCGGAGTATCAGGGACCAAAGGAAAGAAAACATGTCCTCAGCAAATCAGAGAGCCTCCTAAGGATGGAGAAGAGCAGCCTAGTAAACAAATCCCAACACTTTTAACACTCTCAGGTTCTGTTTAATCATGCTGAGTGACCACGGTTCCAAAACCGAAAAGCTGAGTTCTCTATGCATCTGTGAGCCTAACGCTCATGTTCCTCTCACTCATGATGTGACAGGTCCACAAAGCTCAGCATCTTTATTAATTAAGATGGGCCGAAGAGTCCACAATACCAGGCTCCGTGCTCTCCAATCCCATCCTGCATTTTCTGACTCTTGGAACCCCACAGGAGTCCCGCCTGGCCCAAGTCACCCAGGGAGGACAGTAATGGTCACCAAAAGTCACTTGTTTT
This sequence comes from Peromyscus aztecus, assembly GCA_902168405.1. Classification (NCBI taxonomy): domain Eukaryota; kingdom Metazoa; phylum Chordata; class Mammalia; order Rodentia; family Cricetidae; genus Peromyscus; species Peromyscus aztecus. The sequence goes on along the minus strand of CABHPQ010175242.1, from coordinate 43,651 downwards.
TATCCAAGCTCAGAAGGCAAGGGCAGTAATGGGGTGGTAAGAAATCTAGAGGAAATGGCTGTTGGTTTCTATAAAACTTGAAGACGGATGGCAAGTCCAGAGTCATGAGTGTTAACGTAGGTATGCATTTACGACCTCACAATTCAGTCTCTTTCTAAACACCTTTTCCTTTAAAACAAGCTAATTAGTTAACTCCTATGCCCATGTTGTTGTTCTCACAACTGCTGTAATGTTCTTTCCAGCTGCTGGAAAATACGTACAACCCAAGAAGGAAGAAGGGCCAGCAGCAGGGTATCGGTTCAGGGCTCCACACAGCTTAAAGAGTAGGGATGGAGATGGTGGTGCCCATGCCTCCCGTCTGCAAGAAGGACCAGTACTATGAGAGAACACAGCCAGTCCCTGACAGGATTTTGCAATTGTGATGGCAGGAAGCAGGGAGTGCAGTACACAATTGGCAGAAAACACTCTTGAATTGTGATTTAAGATACTCTCTTGGTGATGGCCAGTGGCAGTGAGCCACCCCTCCCCCACCACTTGATAGGTTGGGAACAGTAAACACACACTATGCTTTCCACTCACAGTGGGTTTAGTCAAAGAGAGCCTCTACCACCACCCAACACCACCCCATAAAGGAGGGCATGCCCACCTCCAGGAAACAGCACCATGCAAAGATGTGGCCTGGGAGGAAGAAGTGGGAACAGCCCCTTGGCCTTCAGAGAGGCTCCCTGTGGAAAAGATTACTTGTCCCACACACTGCTCCAAAGACTGGGAAAGCCTGCAGGGCAAAGCACAGTTCTGGCGTCTGAAAAATCCTCCTAGCTCCACCCCAGATCTGAATCCACCCAGCTCTGAGGGCCCTCCCCCAGGAAGCCCTGTGATTGGGGGGTTGGGGGCTGGCTGCTCTCCTGCTCTCTCCCCCAGTTCTCCAGTCTACACCCTCAGCCCAGGCATCGGGGCACAGGGATTGGGAGAGGGCCACTCCAAGGGGCCTCTGGGAGACCACTGGGAGAATTTCTGGTAGTCACAGTGCCTGGGGGCCACTGTCATTTAGTGGGGTAGGGCCAACTTACTGCCAAGGGTGGGTCAGTCCTAAGCCAACTGTTCAGTATCATGCCAGATATTCAAAATATCTGTAAACAAGCAATCCAGTTATGGAAGCCAGAACATAGGTCCATTTTACACAGAAAACAAAGTGCTTTCTTCATGGTTGTAATATACACTAAAATTTCCAGGCCTGGAACTACCATGTAAATTAGGGAAAGACTGTACTGTGTTTTGTTTGGAAGCTGCCCAAGGGCTGTTCACCATTTCAGAGAATCACGTCACCTCAGCCACTCTGCCTGTGACTCTGTGTGTCTGCAGCCATCAAGCGGGGTGATGATGCACACAGGTGTGAGCAACCCACTTCACCCAGCCAGTGGTGCCTGAGCGTGCGCATAAGGAAACCCAGTACTTAAGGCTACCTCCTCCTCCTTTCATCTCTTCTTTCTATGGCAATTACAATAGTATGTGGAGTTTGTCTAATCAGCAGTGCAGGCAGGGAGCACTACAGATGGACTTCATGTCAGGAGCGAAAGGAGGCAGCGCAGAAGGGTCCTGTTAGGAGGAAGACACTCTGCAGGCAACCTCTGACCCAGGCCTACTCCTCATTCTTCAGAGGAAAGCCCAGTCTTCCCTGTGTGACAAGAGCAAGCATGGCGGAGTCAGGGTCTGGCCCAAGTGTGTCTCACTGCACCTCACAGAGGTTCTCTGAGAGGGAGACCGGGTCTGATTTCCCTGAATCAACGTCTGTTCTTGGATTCTGTGACAAGGTCTTGAACTTGGAGGCTCCAACTGGTAAGGCAGGCACATGGTTCCACACATGCTGCCCAGCAAGGGAAGCTGGCAGTCCAGATCTGTGCTGGGGCATGAGGTGAGGCATGCCAGGCTATCCCCAGGCACCTAGGAAGGCCTTGGCACAGGCACTAGGCACTGGCTGAAGCCTAGAGATGAGCTCAATGCCATGCCCTGGCCCCGGCCAATGCCCCATTTCAGCTTTTCCCTTTCCTCAGCCTGCCTGCTTCCCTCATCCTTACCAATTCTGCCGCCTTTAAGTCCCTATCAGTTCCATCTGGACCAGTCTCTCTCCTCCCTAAATGTGACCCATCCCTCTACCACAGCCGGGACAATCTTTCTAAATAACACAAATTTGGCCCAGATGTGGCCATGTCTCCCCCTGATCCTAATCCTCTGTGCTCCCACTGCCTAGGACATAACTTCTGAGCCAATCACGAAAGGCTGATCTTCAGTCTAGCCTTGGTGCAGAAGCCCACCCATCCCCTGCAGTTCCCATCGCATGCCGCCGTTTCACGGCGCTCCCCAGATCTGCTCTGCTCCCTCGTTTCCTCTTGCTCTTCCTGGACTATGTGCCCCCTTCCTCTCTCAGTTCCCTGTGTACTGAGTAGTAGTGGCTGGCAGGTAAGAGCATCAAATGTCAGCTGGGAGAACCACTGACTAAAAGGATAAATGCTGAGATGAGCAAGGTCAAGTGAGAGCTGGGCCAGGTCTCAAGTGAGATGCAGCCTTGGAGACTAGAGAAGACCCATTAATGAAGACAAGATGGCCCAGAAGCCCTTCAGGATGACAGGTGTAGGGCCCACTGAAGCCATGGTCTCTACTATTAAGGTACTCTATACTGTGTAAAACAGGTCCTTATCCTGAGAGGTTCCATTTTATAAGTAGCTTTTGACTTTATTTTGAGGGTGTTTGATGATGCCTGGGGAGACCCACAAACATCACCATCTGTCTGGTACTATCCATGCCGTGCAGACTGACAAGACTTATTTCTGAGAGTAAAAAAGGTATTGCCCCATAAATTTATTGGGGTGCATTGAGACTTTAAGGGTACACGGGTATAGTAAAATCCTACTAGTGAAGCCAGACCCAAGAACTTACTGGATGTGCCAGGACCCAGAAAAGGGCATAACTCCCTCATCTAGACCCTATAAAGTGTCCATCATTGTGATGACACAACCCACCAACCCATCACCTGATACCCACTATGTGCCAAGGACAGGCAGGAAGGGAACTCCTGACTACCCTGGGGCTTCAGCTCAGTTTGCTCTCCAGCTGATAACATGGCCCACGGGACTAACCACTTGCTTGCCTTGCCCACCTGGACTTGGTCTTGTTGATCCTGCTTTGGATGCTGTTCTGTTCTTTGGTCTCTACAACTGCCTCTATCTTTGCTCTCAACCCCGACTCTCCAGTGGCCAGATCTCCACAGCAGCAGCTTCTCCCCTGTGGCTGGCTCGGGTCTGTTAACTTCTCAATACAGACTCTGTATGTATTTCTGCCGGCCCGCTTCTGAAACCTCTGGAATTCTGGTGTAGCCTCTTCAACTTTTATTCCTTCTGTAACTCCCACATTAGACAGAGATATTTCTACCTGTGTGCTGTGAGAGTTGATATTACTAATTAAGACTGGGATAAAAGAACCCACATTGGCCTTGGCCAGATTACTAAGGTGTATGGGATTACCTGGTAAACTGCTATTACAACCACAGCACCTTATGAATTTATTGTTATTCAATAAATTCTGGCAGTGTGGAAAGACACACATGCGTTCATCTCCGTTTCTGGTATCGCATGCTCAGGGCACACGGCAACACCTTGGCTCTACTGGCTGAGAACCACTGCAACCCCTTGAGACAAGATGGAAACAAAGAGCTCTCCTGAGCAGAGCGCAATTTCACTGCAAGCGGAAGTCGGCTCTGTGAGTGGAAGGACGGAAGCTCTGCTCCGGACGCACAGGCTGTGAAGAAGATCCTGGCCTTGCTCTGTGGCCTGCAAGAAAGCAACTGGCTGCTGAGGGGCAGCCATTTGAGGAGAAAGTTTGACCTCTGGGGAGGCTTTGCCTTTGTCTGCCTCCACAGGAAGGGTGTTGGGCTCTCTGCTTCGTTCCCATAATGCATGTCGTACCATACCCAGCCTCTACATGTAAGGCTGAATCCAGGGAAACCCTGGGCAGAAAGCAAGGGTGAGCATCTTAGGCCTTTCCAACCTGTGAACTCCCAAGCTTTGGGCCTTCATTTACTTTTCTGTAAACCACAGGGAAGACACTGCTGGTACCTCCAAGTGTTGGTCTCCTCTGACCCCAGCGTAATGAACACACCAAAAGGCTTAGTAACCCAGAGGAGGGGCTTGGAAGGGCCAGGCCCTGCTTCCTCCTCCTGTTCCTAGCCCTAACACTGGGGACCTGTGCTACTATCAGGCTTCCTGTTCTGGCTTGGGTGCCTGCCCTCTTCCCCCCCCACCCCAATCTGGGCCAAAGATAGCCTCAGGCACCTGTCACTGAACTCTGAGGCACGGGACACAAGGGTGTGTCTGACATAAGTGCTGCCCTCAGAGGCCTGTGTGTGAGCCACAGGACCCTCAAACAGGAGGCCATGCTATAATGGATTCACACTAGGATGGAAATTCCTTAGGGCAAAGGTGTGAACCTGCCCTCTAGTGTAGTAACTGCTAGGTCAATCGGAGGCAAGACTCTCGGATACTGCCAGGCAGCTGTCACATGCTGTGGCACCTCATATGGACAGATGACCTCATTCAGGCCTTGCTGAGGTCTGGGGCTGGGCTGACCTGTACTTGGAAAGCTACCTCAGGGACTAAGAACCTCTCTCCAGGCAACCCTACCATCTTAGGGCTCCCCATTAGGCACATCCGGTGAGAGGAATGGGTGAACAGAAAATGGCCTGAGGGCCGCCTGGGCCGGGCTCGATTTCACCCGAGCCCACCTGCCTTCTCCTTACCCTCTTGCTGTCCTACGAGCTGCCGAGCTGTGTCAGCTCACTGCCAAGCACAGGACCATCCACCGCCTGGCCATGAATGGGCGCAGTGTTTGTGACCAGTCAGCAAGATGGATGTTGTCTCGCTTTGGCTCCATGCACCGTAAACATTCTGCAGCAGACACAGCTCCAGGTGGCTCACTGGCTCTCCACGGCAGCTGGGCTGGCCTGCAAGGGCCCATTAACGGGGATATAAACAAGGAGGGCTGGGGGTGGAAGGCAGGGCCTGTGGGTTAGCGCCACTGCCAGAGACAAGAACACAAGGAGAAGTCCCTGGCCCGGGCTGGAGGTGGAAGGGCTGTGGGAAGCAACAGGAACAGCCTCCCTTCTGTTCAGCTGTGATGCTAGAACTTGGCTGAGCCTCACATCTAATCCTGCCTCAGTTTCCTCAAGATGAGAATCGGGGGCAGGCGCCACTGTCAAGCTGCACTAGAGCCCATGGCAAACATTCACAGAAGAGCCGGGCGGTGGTGGCACACGCCTTTAATCCCAGCACTCGGGAGGCAGAGCCAGGCGGATCTCAGTGAGTTCGAGGACAGCCTGGGCTACCAAGTGAGTTCCAGGAAAGGCGCAAAGCTACACAGAGAAACCTTGTCTCGAAAAACAAAACAAAACAAAACAAAACAAAAAATTCACAGAAGAGCTGGTCAGAGCCGACTAAGGGCGAGGACTACAGCAGGTCCATTTGGACCCCAAGGTTAAGAACATGGCTTTAGAGAGAGGCTCCTGGCCCGGCACGTGGACTCTGCTGTTTAGCCAGGTAGCCTGCCCTCCCTGTGCTCCCGTCCTTTACCTGCAAAGCACAGATCCCACTCACTGTACTGGCTCATGGCAACACTCACATGAGATCACTGCCACTGCAAGGCACTTAGCTCAGGCTCTCACACTGAACTAAGTCCCCAGAGTCTCACATCACCTAGCTGGAAGCAGGCCCTGGTCAGGTCTAGGGAATGGCTAGGTCTTCTGGGATCTCCCTCCTGGCCTAAGGTGGCCTTTAGATCTTAGGCCTAGCATCCAGCCTGTCTGGCGCCCCCATGGGCCTCATACCAGCCCCAGGCACCAAGCCCCAGGCTGAACACTGATTCTCCAAGAGCCAGTTGGCCAAAACTCAATGTGTCAAATGACCAATTCATCAAAAGCCAATTAGCCACAAATTACTTTGCCAAGTGGCCTCATTCCCAAATTTTCCAAATAAACAGTTAGACCAAACTTGTTTATTTTAACCATTTATAAAAGCTGACAACAATTTATGTTACTGGGGATGGTTTAGTTTCAGTTAATAAGTTTTCACTTCGTGTTCAAGCAGCATTGAAAAAAAAAATACTAGGTTGGTCAAAATCAAAGATCTTAGATTGCTAACTTTAGTCTTCTTAGTATTTACTATTTGGCTTACTTCCTTTGATTCAGGAATCAAATGCCAATGTGTCATGAAGGAAATCTTAAAGCACCATTTGTGAGCTAGGCTGAATGGAGGTCTCTGAGGAGACCTTACAACACACCTCAGGACCTGGGAAAATCTCTTTATAGCTACAGTTAAGGATTTTACTTATTAATTGTGTGTGCGTGTGCGTGTGTGTGTGTGTGTGTGCGTGCGTGCGCGCGCATGCGCGCGCGTCATAGTGCAGGTGCCCATAGGGTCCCAAAGAGGGTGTCAGATCCCCTGGGGCTGGGATTGCACGCAATTGTGAGCAGCTTGACAGAGGGGCTGGGAGCTGAACTTGGGTCCCCTGCAGTAGCATCAAGTGCTCTTAAAGGCTGAGCCGTCCCTCCAGCCCTCGTGTTAAGGGATTTTAAGGTAAGAACCTCCTGGATTATCTCAATGGGTCCTACATCCCGTTAAGGAGACAATCACACAGAAAAGGGACGGGCAGTGGGACTAGGCGGCTGAAGCCACCAGAAGAAAGAGACAAACCACAGGTTCTCTCCTGGGGTCCCTGGGGCCAGCCTGGATCTGCCGATGTCTCTACTTTAGACCCCTGGCCTCCAGAGCCATTTGAGAAAAAACATCAGCTGTTCACAATATCCAGCATTTTAAGTCGCCCAGTTTGTGCTAATGTGTTACAGCAGCCGTATGACACTAATACACACTGCTGTTGTTGATGTTAATCAGCCTTGTATGTCATTTTCTGTGCTGCCAACCCATCCTCCTAAAGGGATTCTTCTGCTAATTTCTCAAGAAACTTCTTAGTCTATATTTTAGCAGTTAATGCACAGCTGTGATCCAAATAGTTACACTGCTTCTTAGTTTAATTACTTCATACATCTGAGGACTTTTCATGATTTACAGCCAACTATTAAAATTACTTCTTTACAGCCAGGCAATGGTGGCACACACCTTTAATCCCAATACTCTGCAGGCAGAGGCAAGCAGATCTCTCTGAGTTCGAGGCCAGCCTGGTCTACAGAGCAAAGCTACACAGAGAAACCGTGTCTCAAAAAAAAAATTCTTTTTTTTTTTTAAAATGCCAAATCTATTTAAACTGACCTAGAAATGTAATGGTAGTGACCAACTTTTTTGGTGAGAATATAACAGGTTGATTCAAACATATCTATGAAAATATTAGGGATAGATAGCTAAAATAACATTGAAAATGATGGGGCAGTCACATTATCCGGCTTCAAGATTTTCTGTAAAACTATAGGGATTAAGACAATGTGGTAATGACATAAGAACTAGCATTATGATCATCAACAACAATAAAACAGAAGTCTACAGATAAATCTGCACACACATGGTCAACACAAATTGTTCGTGTCCCTCCTTTTTGTGTGTGTGTGTGTGTGTGTGTATGTGTATGCCTACACGAGGATGTGTGCAAGCGTGTATGAGGGTGCATGTATGCACAACTGAACATGCATATGGAGGGCACAGATTGAAATAGGTGTCTTCCTCAATTGCTCTCCATATTAGTTTTTTAAATATATATACATACTTTTAAATTTTTATTTATTTATTTTTATGTATATGGTGTTTTGCCTGCACGTGTGTCTGCGTACCACAGCTGTGTCTGGTGCCCATGGAGGTCAGAAGAGAACATCAGATCTCTGGGAACTGGAGTTACAGACAGTTGTGAGCCACCAACGGGTGCTAGGATTCAAACCTGGGACCTCTGGAAGGGCAGCCAGTGCTCTTAACCACTCTTAATCAGGGTCTCTCACCAAACCCAGAACTCACTGATTCAGCAAGGCTGGCTGGCCGATGAGCTCCAGGAATCTGCCTGTCTCTGACCCCACACTCCACCCAGTGCTGGGGTTACAGACACATGTAGCTGTATCTGGCTTTTATATGAGTTTTGGGGATCCGAACTCAGATCCCCATGCTTGCGTTGCAGGCATTTTACTGACTGAGATCTATCCCCAGCTCTTTTGATATAGTTTTTCATAAGGTGCCAAGGTAAACCAATGAGGGAGAGAGTGTTTTCAACAAATGTGCTAGAAAACCTGATAGGCTTATGGAAAAGATGAACTCGACTCCCACCTCACACTATACACAGAACTTAATTCACAATGTATTACTGACCTAACCTCAAAACCAAAGGCGTAACAGAAGAGCATGTACCTAGGGACAGGCAAAGCTTTCTAAGAGCACAAAAAGCAGGAAGCATGTAAAAAACTGATAGACTTGACTGAATCAAAATGTAAAACCTCTGTTCTCTGAAAAGTAAAAAGTCATGGCAGAGAATGGGAGAAATTCCCAATACATATATCCAATCAATCAGATCTGTGTCAGGGGTATACAAGGTACTCTTGCAATAAGAATTAAAGGACAAACAAAATTTAAAATAAACCAATGCCTGAGCAGTCACTTTTCCAAAGGGGAGCCTACGTAGTGGCTAAATGTACCTAAAGAAGCGTGAAGGCGTGTTGTACTTACTCATCAGGGAAAGCAAGAACAGCGGCAGGCCCAGCCTGGTGCAGGCTCATGACCAATGCCCACTAAAGGGCTGAAGAGTGTTCCATCCAAGGGGCTCCATTTGGAGAGGAAACATCCCCAAGTGCAGCTCCTGGCAGAGCCAGGCCTGGCTGGCAAGCCAAGGCTTCACTGACTGCGGCCTTTTCCTGCTTATGAGCAGGAGGAGGTCAGAGACAAATCCCTCCAGGAGATGACTCAAGCTAAATCTGGAAAGACTGTTTGCCAAAAGATAAGCAAGAAGAAGACCAGCCCCCAAAGGCGAGGGCAGCCTCCGGCCATCACAGTTATATGTGGTCTCGTAAGTATCTCAGAGGTCCAGGAGGCACAGATGGGGAGGAGCTGCTAGTGTGGGCGGGGCCCGGAGGCTACATCAGTAATCTTACATTTCAGCCTCTGTCATGATGGAGTCAGAGTCCATCCCCTGACCCTCACTAGACCAAATCCTAATAAGCAAACCATTCATTCACTCATTCATTCATTCACTCAATCATCTTTTCATTCTTTGGATATTCATTCAGTAAACCATGTTTGCACATATACAACTGTATCTCTCCAACCAGCATCCTCTATTCCCAGCCAGTGACCATGCAGCAGGCACCCACTGTGCGTCTGGAGATGGGCTTATTGCTACATAATAACTTTACTTAATCTTCATGTTTTTCTCTTGATAGATGAGCACATGAGCAGCCCAGGAATGATTCAACGCCCCCCCCCCCCCCCAGGCCATCTGATCCCCATACTTTCACACCTGGGACATACAAAGTTTGCTTAGAACAGGAAAAAAAAAAAGGCAAACAGGAAGCACTTACAAAGTTGGTAAACCGGGGTCTGGAAGACAGCTCAACTGGTAACGTTCTTGCTGTGCAAGTGCAAAGATCTGAGTTTGAACCCCAGGGCCCACTTCAAAGCCAGGTTTGGCAGCATGCACCTGCAATCCTAATGCGGGGGGGGGGAGGGGGGGCACAGGGACAAAAGGATTACTAGGGCTAAGAACCTGTCTCAGAAAGTAAGGTGGAAAACATCCAAGGTCCTCTATGTACATGAGAATACCTGTGCACAGACACACACAGACACAGACACACACACAGACACACACAAGGCTGATCAATTATTACTGGGCTGAATAAAAATGTAAGATCTTGGTTTTAATTTAAAACTCTCACTCAGAGGGGTATGTCTATCTGTGCAGGAACAGTATCCATGTTCAGACCGAGACCCAGCCCTGAGACCAGCACAGGTCACGGGGTGTCACGGTGATATCTCAGAAGAGCTCACAGCGGCCTGCGGTGAGAAACTGCCTTCCCTCACAGAGGTCTGGGTCATTCCCAGATGCCAGAGCCAGGTAACCCTGGAAGGGCCCAGGGGGTCCCACTGACCACTGACTGCACTCTCTCTTTGCTTCTTGGCAGGATCAAGGGCTGGAGGAGGGCTGGTCTGGGCGTGGCAAGGAGGGCAGGGCTCAGAGCCAAGAGTCCAGCCGCCTCCGTTCCATGCCTGCACCTCTGGCTGGCATGTCTGGAACCTAGCCGAACACTTAAGTTCCCCTTACTGCAGCTAGTGGGGCTGTTGATCCAGTTAGAGACGAGTAGAATAAACAGCAGACAACCCCTAACTTCCCCAGGGGCGGCCACTACAGCCCTGCCCCGCTGGCTCCCTCCAAGCCTCTCCTCCACAGCCAGCAGCCTCAGGCACCGAAGCTGCTCTTGCAGCTCTGCTCCACCCCGAAGTCTCTCCTCGGGGCCCTCATACCCTGAGGCTGGGGCTCCCAAGGGACCCTGAGCTCACCAGGAAGGCAACCACCCTGGCAAATCTTCTAACCACATCATCCTGCCCTACCATCCCCAGAGAACGTCCCGTTACTTAAAAGCATGCCATGTCCGGCAAGCTGGTTCAGTGGGCAAAGGCACCAGGCCTGACGACCTGAGTGCAATACCTGGAGCCCACACAGCGGAAACAGAACTGACTCTTACAAGCTGTCATCTAACCTACACACACGCACACGCACACGCACATGTGCTCACGCGCTCACGCGCACACGTGCACACACGCACACACACACCATATCCTATGTAAGTGCGTGTGCTCGCTCGCTCGCCCTCACCCCCACCCCTGTGTCCCTGGGGCCTACTCTCAGGGCCTTCCCCATATATCCACAGAGCCAAATCCTAGGCAATTTCTACCTCTGCCCAAATTCTGGGTCCCACAGCCAAAGCTGGAAAAGTGCAGCTCTACCCCAACTCGCATCAGTCCTGACCAGAAGATCACCTGAGTGTCCTGGGAAGCCGAGATGTTAATGTCAGAGAGCGGCGCACACTGGAGCGGGAAGGGGGAGGTGTGGGTGGCTGCACATGTGAGCAGCAGATGGTCAGCAGGCCGATCGGGAGGTTTCTATTTCAGTGACAATTCATTTTCAGTAATTATCCCGCTCTCCTTTAAAGTCACCTAAGGCAGCCCTCGTGGGCACAGCAGACCTCTTCCCAGGGCGAACTTTCAAGTTATTTGCACTTGTGGAGATGCGTGGAATTCAAAGCAGATGTGCCAAATTGAGCCTCATGCTTGCCGCTCAGCTCCAATTTTTTTTCCACCAACCCACTGTAAATGTTTTTAAAATGGGACCCCGGTACTAGACATGTCAAACAGCTGAATTCAAGGTAGAAGGGGCTGCCAGCAGGGAAGACGGATGAAGTTTAAAATCCCTTTCGACAGATTAACTAGAGACACTTTGAAGCCATAAATCATGCAGTCTAGAAGAAGCTAATAATGGATTTAGGTTTTGTTCCTATTTATTATCTCGAAGAGATAGCAGAGATGTAGGGCCAATGGGGCCTGGCTGGGGACCCTCTGGGGATTTCCCAAGGCCAGCATCCCCGAGAACAGAGGTGGACCAGGAAAGAGCAGGGACACAGAATGAACACTGATGACCTGTGATGACCTCGACATGACTTGTTTTGCACAGACCGGTACCGAGTATGTGAAGGCAGTGTTGTGCCCATTTTATGGATGAGGATTTCAAGATGTGACACTGCCTGGTCATCTCAATCCAAAGTCCTTTAACAGCATGTAGTGAAAAGGGACCACAGGTGACCTGGGAGAGCTAGAGAGTCAGTAAGAGCAAGCTCCTCAGCTTGTGGTAGGAGCAGTCCCCCAAGAGACTGGTGCTCTTCCATGGCTAGGACTTTAGCCTTGTGGGTACTGTTTCCAGGGCACCGCCCATAGCCATTTCCTGGTTTATGCTCATGCCAGGACCTTACCTGGCTCTCTGCCGAAGAAGACAGCATTTCATTTGCCTATCCCAGGGGGGGCCTACTTCAAATACCCCGGGGCAGGTAGAAGATGCTAGGGTTGAACCCTCACGTTCATCGAGCAATCACCGAGCACCTCACTGATTTGGTCCACGTGTCTCAATTCCACTCTAGTCGCTCTGAAGACAGAATGGAAAGGACCAGACACCCATACGCTGAAATACTATTAGCTCTAGGGAATGGGTCATTTACCCTCCCCGTGGAACAGACCAAGAACCTGAGGGTCAATGGGTGAACTAACTTGGCCTGGATCAAGTGGCTTTGCATGCAGCCTACCTACCACCACAGGACCCCCTTTACCCATCAAGGATCCCTACTCCCACACTTATCACCTGGCAGGCCCAAGGCCAGTGCAGTCCATTGTGTGCTGAGCATCGCACGCAAAGCATGATCCAAAATACAGGATGGAGACAGGATAGACTTAATGACGAAGGCTCAAGTTCTAGGACAGAAAACAGCACCCAGAGGTAGAAGGGGCAGCCACTGGGGAGGGCTCTGAGAACAGAATCCTCATTCTCCCTGCTTTCTCTTCTCTGTGACTCCCATCTTGCAGAGGTATCTGCTCTCTAGCACATCAGAATCTTCTAGGCAACTTCTGAGACACATTTCCAGGTCCTGCCCCAGATTTCACACAAAATCTTAGAGGCTATGGGATGTCATAAGAGTCAGTCTGGCATTAGCCCCACCTTGCATTTTGTCTACTATGTTTCAAAAAAGTCTCAACTGGTCGGATAGGCATGTCTCGGGCCCTCTATAACTTGACTCCATAACCATCACACACACACACACACACACACACACACACACACACACACACACGTCAGACAGCTAGAGGTGCTATTCTCCTGTCATATTCTGACTCGGCAACCCCACGCATGCCTCCTGTCTTATGGTGGCCTCAATTGTCTTTCTGCCTACTTTGGCTTGGTAAATTCACTCCAACATATCTTACAAAGCCCAGTTCAGATGGTTACTCACAGATGGTTACCGCAGTTCACAGTTCCATGAACAAGCCAATGGATCATGGACCACTGATGGTTCTACTGTCCCACTCCTGGACTATCAACTCCTCAAAGTCCTCTCTAGTCATCCTTTTCGCCTTGCTGCCTGGCTCAGTACCTGCTGACAGTGGTGTCTGAGGAATACGTGAATTGTGGGAGGGGCTTCAGTGTGAACAGGCTTGGATCCAAAGAAGGGGTGGAGCGCATCAACGGGTACCACATTCACTCCTTCTGCCACGACCACACCAGCCCCCTCACAGCTCAGACACAGCGAAGGCTACATCCCTTCCAGCCTCCGTGCTAGGTGCCTCATCTGCCCTGTGCTGGACAGTGCACCGGGTGGCTGCCTCTGGTGCCTGGGATCACATGTCCCGTGAGGACCCTTGTCTGCTCTGCCATCCTTCTCAGCACACACACTGTGAAGGTATTTGCTCACTATTGGTCTGAGTCCTTGAACACAGGCTCCGTGGAGGCTGGGGCTTCTGGGCTAATAAATAGTTCCTAACTCAGGGTACTCTGCAAAAGCCTACAGCCTTCCAGAGCATTCCTACATACACATGTAAGCCTCGAGACCGTTCAATACATGCACTCTAGGTTTTCCTTTCCCTGACACATACAACTGGCTGCTGTACATGCTTGTTTCTAATGAACTTGGGGAAAACTTTTAAAAAAGATTTCTATCTCATAGATTGATTAACATTTTGATATATCCATTTTTTATTATGCAAACATGTATGTGATTATGGATGCACCTATGTGTACACTAATACTTTGGCTCTTAATTCAGAGTCACGTTTGTTAGTATTTGTCGTAAAGCAACAAAATCCATCCAATTTTGAGTCTTCCCCTTTATTGCCCGGGATTCTCCCAAAGTCCTCCACGGCACAGTGCACAGTCTAGTAACGGGACCTTAGCACTGCTCACTCAGCGCTTCCCGTTGTCAGGTACTTAGGACACTTTCGATCTTTGGCTCTTATTAAATAACACCCGGATGAGCACCCCCTTGCACATAAATCACTGTCCACAGCCCCAAATGCTTCCCCAGGATCACTTCCAAGGAGAGGGATGCCTGGGCCAAAGGGGATGGATGTCTTCCAGACTCCTGGAACATCCTTGTCAAGTTGCCATCCCAAGAGCGTCCCTGTGTTAGCCCCACTGGAGGCCATGAGCCCACTGGTTCCATTGTGTGTGGTGAGGGTGGGTGGCACAACATCCTCTTCCTGGATTTTATGACTGGGGACAAATATCTGAGCATTCTGTTTGACTCTGGATTTCTTTGGCCATTTGCCTGCCCCTGGCTTTTAGTCTGTGGATCTTTGTAGTTTATAGACTGCTTTGTGTATTAACAATATCACCTTTGGTCTTTGAAGCAAATACCCTATTTTTATGGCCTATTTATTTATTTATTTATTTGTTTATTTATTTATTTATTTATTATTTTTGAGATGAGGTCTCATTCTGCATCCCAGCTAGCCTCAAGCTCTCAAACCTCCTGCCTCAGGCTCTCAATGCTGACATTACAGGCATGGGACAGCACACTAGCCAAAGATAGTTTTACATATAAAAATGTTTACAACTTGAAGCACTCCAACAGTCTTTTAGTTACAATCCCTTCCTCAGTCATTATGTAAACCTATCTCTCTTCCAACTAGATGTCAGATAAGCATTTCCCTATAATCCCTTCTAATTTTTTGTGTGTCTTCATTTTTCACACTTAACTCCTTAATCCATCTGGAATGGATTTTGTGAGATAATGTCGGTGAGAATTTAACTTTATGGGTTTTTCCCCCCAAATAGTTAACCAATTGTCCCCATCTGTGTTATGTTCTCCCAGGTCCTTACGGCAGGGTTTCTGCATCTCTCTGGGCAGTGTGTGGAGAAATACCGATGATCACACACATCACATGTACGTGCCTATGCTCTGCAAAGTGCTGTCCATTCATCATCCGTTCATCACATTCTTTCCTGAGCACCTGCTATGGGCCAGGGCTTGCTCTTGGAGCTGGAAATGTAGCTGTGAATGAAATGGGCAATAATTTCTGCTCTCACAGAGTTCATGTTCTAGGGGAACATAAAATTAATAAAATAGGTAAATTACAGGTTAAAGATGAAACTCATTTGCCTAACATGATCTTCAGTATCACATGCACACAAAGTACCAAATATTGGAGATAAGGAGAAAAATCAAACAGGAAGGGTATGAGGAGGAAGTATCTGAAGGCGAGGTGTGCTTTTACACAGGCGTTTGGGGAAGGCCTCACTGTGAAGGCCCATTTAGGTAGTCATCTGAAACATGAGAAAGATTGGGATGTGTGGGGGTAGAGACAGGTCAAGCAGAAGCAACCAGTCAGTACAAAGGCCCTGAGGCAGCAGAAGATCAAATTAATGTTCCAAGATCATCTGGAAGCCAACATGGCTGGAGTAGAGTAAGCCAGAAGGCATGAGGGAGACCATGGGAAAATATCGACATTTAGGGTGGAGAATTCTTTGTTCTAGGGAGCTGTCTCACGCATTGCAAGATGGCTAGCAGCACTCTCAACAGTAAGCAGGTACCCCAACACACCACATGACAAAACCACCTCCAACTTTCAATCAACCTAAGAATATTTGACAGGATCACCCTGGTCCCTGGGCTGACGGGGCAAAGGCAAGTTTCGTGGCCACTGTGAGCCTGGCCATGGTGGCATATGCCTGAGGTCCTAGCATTTGGGAGGTTGAGGTAGGAGGAACACAAGAGCCTATGAGTTTGAGGCCAGCCTGGGCTATACAGTAAGACCCCTGCATGTCAAAAGAAAAAAAAGCCACTGTAATTCTCCATGACCGGTAAGGTGACCTGCTGATGTCCCATGCAAACTAAGTCAGAAGCTCATTTTTTAGTAAAAGGGGGGACCTGTAGGGCCCTGGCCCCTGTTTTGGGTAACTGTTGCCTTGCTTGCTAACTGTGATCTTGATATCCTCCCTATGCTAATTATGCTAATTCCCTGCCAGGTTCCACCCTCCTGAATGCTTAAGGGAAGTTCCTTGTCTGTGTATCCTGCATATTGGGCGTTAACAGCTTAGATGCAAGATTGTAAAACATCGGAATCGAACTTCTGCCCTCTGGGGTTCTCCCATTGTGCTATAAGCCTGTATTTAAGACCTCCTCGCTCCTTCAATAAACGGCATTCGGCATTAAAAAAAAAAAAAAGCCAAGTTACAACGCAGTAACCAGACTTCATGGGAGAATCCATGACAGCCAGCCAGACCTTCTCCAAGAATATAGAAAGCATTCAACATTATGTAAAACCCTGTAACAATGCAGGATTTTTTCTTTTGTTCTTTCTCTATTGTAGAATATTATTTTAAGGTGTGTTACTTTTGTTTATGTTGCATTTGCTTAACTCTGTGAAGCTGTGATACTGTGCCTGTCTAAAACACCTGATGGTCTAATAAAGAACTGAATGGCCAACAAAAAAAAAAAAAAAAGAAAGAAATAACAGTAGCTCAGGGCTGAAAACACACCTCTGGATCCATGGCAGATGTGTGGAATGCAGTGACATGGGATATGACCACGAGGAAGTGAAGGTGACAGAAAATTCAAGGACTCAGCCCTTGGGCACATGATGTTCAGAGGCTGTGGTTGAGAGGTGCTCAAGGCAGAAGTGGAGCCAGGTATCCAGAAACTTTGAGAAGAGAGGGAAGATTTGAGGATCAGAGAATGATCTTGTCCCCAGTGTCACCACTTTTAATGGAATAACCAAAGCCAGGACTGAGAAGGAGTTTATTCGTGAGGGAGCTGGTGGGAGAGAGACCCTTTACACTGCACAAAGCTAATCCTGGATCCCGTGTCCCTGTAACATCATCTCCGATCCTCTTAGCCTAGCCACAGCAGCCAGCAGCAGGCCGCCTCCATGGGACTGGGCTCTGGGCAGGGTCCCCAAGCAGTACCTCTGATAGGCAAGACAAGCAAAAAGTCCAATGTAAGTTCCCAGGCCCAACCTCACAGCAGCGGAGGCTAATGTTTCGGGACCCCCTAGACGGAGGGGATGGGAGCCTGCTGCCTTGTCTCACCACTCACCTCTCATTCCTGCTCCTGGGATCTCTCCTCGAGGACAAGAGTCCCAGTAGAGTCCCTGCTGTCAGGGCAGCCAGGCTTGCAGGGGGGCGGGTCAGGATTGGGAGGACACATGCACCATGGTCCACAGGGCTGGTCTCTGGTTTTGGTTTTCTTAGCACATTAGAAATAGTAACAGGGTCATATGTGGATGGGACAATCTGGGAAGGGACAAAAACTGATATGAAAAAGACAGGCATTACTGGAGTGGAGTTGCTCCTGGGCAAGTGAAAGAAGGGTCCCTGACAGCCTAACAAAGCTGAGCAGACACTGGGCCTTGGAGCAAAGCTCCACTCACGTCAAAGAACAGAAATGAACAGGACCGCCGTGTAAGGAAGAAAAACCTATTCCACCCACGTTAAGGAAACTAAAACAATGTCCAGAGAAATGAGAAAGATACGGCAGAAATCAGTAACCTACCTCCCCTGCACACAGCCATCGAGGGGCCGGTAGACGAATCCAATCAGTTCTCTGGAAAGACGCAGAAACTGACAAGTGACCGACCAGGATTTTCAGAGTAAAGAGAGAGAGGAGGCACGAATAACAGGATCAGGAACGGAAACAGACGCAAAACTACAGACAAGGAGCTGTCCAGAGAACAGTGTGCATATCACGGTGCCGATGACTCTGAATTATCAGAATGTACCAATCACTAGGAAAACATAAGTTATCATATCAATAAAGGAAAATAAAGGAATAAAGGAAAAATAGGAAACCTGAACAAGCTCATAGGAAGGGGCAGATTGAAATAATGTTTAAAATGTTCCCACTAGGAAAACTCTAGGCCCAGGGGGCTTTTCTAGTAATTACTGCCTAATACTCAGAAAGACAATTTTATCCTTACACTGTGTTACAGAGATGAGACAAAGAAGGTATCTGCTCCGATTCACTGTACATGTCAGGGGAATCCTGGCCTTAAACCGTGACGAGGACAGTATGATGAAAGGAAGTCACAGCTAATTTCATTCACAAATGCAGATGAATACATTCTAAATGAGAAATTAAGCTAGGTGTTGTCCCACACACCTTTGATTCCAGCACTTGGGAGGCAGAAGAAGGCAGATCTCTGTGTGTTCGAAGCCAGCCTGGTCTACAAAGCAAGTTCCAGGCCAGCCAAAGCTACACAGTGAACCCTCTCTCAAAACAAAGATATTAACAAATTGAATCTAGTAGTATGTAACTGGGAAAAGTGCAATATGGTAAGGCTAGATGTATCTGAAATTTTCCAAGTTGATTTGACATTAAACCTTGCTTAACACTGTTTATGACGTTAGTCAATTCAGAAAAAAAATCACTTTGATAATCACAGAAATAAAAAGCATGAAAAAAATTCAAAATTCACTCAATTTTAAAAGGAAACAGTCAACCTGGAAAGAAAAGAAATTAGTGGGGCTGGAGAGATGGCTCAGCAGTTATGAGCACTGGTTGCTCTTTCAGAGATCCTGAGTTCAATTCCCAGCACCCACATGGCAGCTCATAACTGTCTATAACTCCAAGATCTGACACCCTCACACAAACATACATGCAAGCAAACACCAACACAAATAAAATAAAAATAAATTTTAAAAAAGAAATTAATGTGACGAATATTTACAGAAAGCCAATAGCAAGTGTCACTGTTGTAAATATTGAAAGCTTCCTCTGAAACTGGGCACGAGATGGAAAGGTATGGGTACTAGTCATGACCACACCTGACACTACCCTGGAGGAGCCAGCAAGTGGGAACAGCCTCAAAATAACAGCAAGAGCAGGGATCGGTTTGTGTCTCTACCCGCAAAGCACACGTGTTAAAACCTTAATTTCTCAGCTTGACAATGATGGGATGGGGGTGGAGCACGAGATGCCCAGAACACTTGAGCCTTTCTCCAGGAAACGGGTCAGCTATGTTAGGAGTTCCTGTGTCTGCCGATGTCTCCTCCTCACTTCCTTTATAGGAGGCAGGGTCTCCTAGGGCCTGGACTGGCCTCAAATTCACTATGTAACTGAGAATGACATTGAACTCCTGATCCTCCAGCCCCCAACTCTGGGAATGCTGGGGCTCCAGGCGTTTTACATGGTACTGGGAATCTAACCCAGGGCCTGTACACACCAAGCAAGCAGTCTACCAACTGAGCTACATGCCAGCTCCCCTCCCCTCTCTCTGCACACTCCCCCTCTCACCTTCCACTTCCTGCCCTGAGCTGAAGCGGTGCAAGAATCTCCCCAGGTGTGGATGCCTAGTCTCGGACTTTCTGTCCTCCAGAAGCTTCCGCCAAAATACACTCTTCTTTATAAGTTACTCCGCCTTGGGTATGCTGTCATAGCAACAGAAAACCAACCAAAACAAGCTGATCCCACACCCAGACTTCTCTGGCTTCAGCACTCGGACACTCCTGCTGCTCACTCACACCCTCCCTTACTCAGCCACTCAGTAGTGACCTGCAAGGCCTTCTGGGAGCCCACTCACTGTCCTGGCATCTTCTCCCTCTCGCTGCCCTCCACCTGTGACGTGTTTCTAGTTCTCCTTCCTAACGAGGAACATTTGGGCGTGTGCAGCATAGCTCAGCTCCTTCAGGGCCTTGTGGGTAGGACTAAGTGAGAGTCCCCTCTGCTCCTGGACTCTCGGCACAGCAGGTCCCAGGGAGCACCTGTTAAATGAGTGAAGGGAGGAACATCCTGTGAGTGCGCAGCACGAGCTCCCTGACAGGCTTCCCCACTGGCTCCAGCATGCTATGAGCAGCTACTCTCTGCTGACCCTTGCTGGCGGCCACTGAGACCCAGATGCTCTCTGCTGGATGGATACCCCCCCCCCAAGATGCCTAACCCGACAAGCAAGGGGAGGGGAGGACCCCTGGGGAGAGGCCTCTGGATAATGCTGTGTGGACAGCAGAGTTGGTGCTGTGAAAGTGAAACTGTTACGTCCCAGGCCAGAAGACCTCAAGTGGGTCTCTGGGCAAGGATCCATACAAATCAGGAGAACGGCAAGAGACCAGAGAACGGCTTCTGGAGCTGTGAAAACTTCGCCCTCCCCAGCAAAGCAGCACGAAGCTTAGACCCCAAGTGTGAGAGTCCAGACTACGTCCTTAGGATGACAAAGGCAGACTGCATGGTCATGGGGAGGCTCATTCGCTGTCCAGTCTTCCCTGGACCTCAGTCAGGATTCAAGCTACTCTCTGGATGGGACGGATGCTGTGTATGTGATATGTGAAGTTCCCACAGGCTGTGGCTGGTGTCACTGGACACAGAGTGACCCCGTCTTTGGAAGGAAGATTTCTATCCCTGTGTAAGCACTCCACAGTCACCAAGGGACTCACTGTCAGACTACCAGACAAGAGCCAATCAGGCAGGAAGAGAAGACTGTTCATGGGACAGATGTACATGTACAGGGACACAGAAGAAGCTGGTGGTATCTCCAGGGCTGGAATAGCCAACGCTGAACACTGAATCCTGGGAGCCAGCACCCAGAGTGCAGGGGAGGGAGGGGAATCTGTCCACTGGGTGAGAGATGAATCTGCACGTGAGGATGGTGCTGGGGACAGTGTGTGGAGGGTGGAAGCAGGGGCAGCCTCTCTCTCCCTTTCATTTCGATGGGTAATAACCACAGCCTGCCTGGATGATAAGGCAGAAGGGCCAGGGAGTCCAAGAGCTCACTGTCTTCTCAGCAACTATAGGTTGGACATCTGTAATCCCTCAGGCTGGAGAGATGGCTCAGTAAAGAGTAGGTCCCGCTCATCCAGAGGACTCAAGTTCGGTTCCCAGCATCCATATCAGGAGCCTCACGAACAACTGTAACATTCCTCTTCTAGATGTGTGCACAGGCACATTCACACACACACACACACACACACACACACACACACACACACACACACACACACTCACATCAGAAACCTCAAATGCACTATAATCCAGCATTTCTTGAGTGTTGATAAAACATTTTAAATTCCGGAACATTTTGGATTTGGGATTAGAGACACTCAAGGGGTTTTGCCTATGCGGGTGTTCCAAGCCTAAGAACTCTGAAACATTTGCACTTTGCATAAAGGATACTAGAGCTATATAAAGGAGCAGCTGCAGGAGGGAGAGGATGAGCAAAGCAGACCCCTATCCAAAGGGACTGGCTTCCTCTAGGTGGGTTCAGTCCCCCACGGTAGACAGCCAGGTCCCTCTCCGTGGACAGGGTTAACCAGGAGCCACCACAGAGTCAAGAGTGCAGAAGTGACCAGCTAGCTATGAACTGATATGTCCTCTTTCTCTTCTTGACCAGTCCGCCGCCCAGCCCCAGCAGAGTCACGGGGACACAAAGGAGCAACAGACAGAGAATCTGAAGCCAGCAGCCTCGTGTCTATGTCCCAATTAAACACCATTATGGGGCCCTGACTAGCTCACCTCACAAAGAGCCCCTTTCCAATCCCCAAATCCTCTAGGGCCCGAAACCAAAGGAGTAATGGTAGAAGGAGCCAGTGGACAAGGATCAGGGAGTGAGCCCTGGAGGGAGTGATCAGGAAGGCCACTGGGAGAGGTATGAGCAGACAGAGTAGCAAGATGTATGGGAAAGGATACTGCTGGAACACAACACTCACTCAAAACTCTCAGGCCCTCAGCTGTCCTGTGAGGCCTGGCTTCATCCACACCAGGGCAGGGAGTGAAGGCAGAGGGGGGTGGGGCTCCTAAAACCTTCCAGCTCTGCAGAGGTGTTGACAGTGGAGGCCAAAGCAAAGGCTGGCATCCACAGCTGGAACCCAGGCAGCTGGGACCAGATCCCTAGTCCCTCGGAACCTTGGGTTCCTTATCTGTAACACGGGGTCCCATCGCCTGCCCCACAGGACTGTCTGGAGAATGAATTGCACCAGAGGACACGGGGAAGCCACAGGTCACTAGTCACACTTTCCAACCCCCATGGATGGAGTCCTGGGAGGGCTGGAGAGGGTGTCTAGGGCAGCCACGAAACGCCAAGCCCTTGAAAGCCTGGTATGACCTCTCTCAGTTGAGTCTGACTGCATCACGCTAGGCTGGGAGCCCTCACATTCATTTGTGCCTCGGTCCCCACGTGCTTCCCTCTTCCCTGGGAGGTTGGGCTCAGCCGTGCTTGGAGAAGGCCTGTCCATCTCCTCAGCGCTGGCAGGAGGCACCCCATAAATCACTCACTAAATTCCAGGCAGATGCACACATGTTGTTTTGGTTGGAAACCCAGCTCTTTTCTGTGGCTGTGGTGAGACCCGACTCTCAGGTGATTCAGTGGGACAGAGGCCTGGAGCTGGTTCCACCAGAGGGTGACGATAATATTTTCTTTCCTGTCTTACCTTGGAGACAGGGTGGGAATTTTTCCAGCCCTCTATATGGGGCCAACGCAAATGCAGGTTTACTCAGTGAATATTTATAGACCCTAGGATTAGGAAGCTAATAACAAGGACTTGAGAGGGCTTGGGCGGGGGTACTCTATGGTACACGGCACTCTTCTCAGAACCCCAGTGGCCTCACAGCCAGATCATGGAAGAGGCAGGAGAATATAAACATGCCTGAAAAACTATGACTTTGCTACCTTTGGTTCTGGGTTCAAATCCCAAGCCTGATGCTTTGCCAACCCTCAATTGATATCTTTGCAAAACAGGGAAATAAACAACCAAGAAATTCTAATATAAGACTTAAATTAATGCATATGAGATGTTTAAGACCCAGCACATTTTTATCATCTAGTAAGTTGTTGATATCAATGTACAGTTGTAACTACTTAGAGAAGGGATACAGGATACTTTGAGAAGCAAGACATGACACCTGTTGTCAGAACGGAGGTCCAGGGCCAAGCATCAGCCCTCAGGCAGGCATATGGTCAGAAGGCTCCAGCCCTTCCTGAAAAATACCCAGTGGGAGCCGGGCAGTGGTGGCACACGCCTTTAATCCCAGCACTCGGGAGGCAGAGGCAGGCGGATCTCTGTGAGTTCGAGGCCAGCCTGGTCTACCAAGTGAGTTTCAGGAGAGGCGCAAAGCTACACAGAGAAACCCTGTCTCGAAAAACCAAAAAAAAAAAAGAATACCCAGTGGGAATGAGGATATCCAGGCATGGGCCATGGCTGGGCAGTGATGTGACCCCTTTTGCTAGTGCTCAATAAGAGGGGTGGATAAGCCTGGGAGCCTGGTTCACTGATGGATGGTCCTGGCCTGTCCTTCCCTGGGTCTCAGGTTTGTTTGTTTTTTCCTTTCCGCCCTGCTTCCCTCTAGGTTTTTGAGACAGGATCTTGCCCTGTAGCTCAGGGTGGCTTCAAACACAGGACAATCCTGTTACCTCCCGAGTGCTGCCTTTACAGGCAAATCCCATCACACCCAGCTTAGGTCTCTGCTTGTCATCACACACCTGGAGTTGGGTGCCAGGCTTTCTGGGGTCCCCAGCTCTCTGCTGGACAGAGCCTAGGTCTGAACCTGCTGCCACTTGAGTGTCTGGAATCCTACAATGACACAGCCACTCACTGATCATGTGTTGTGTATAAACAACGCTGAACATCTAACCAGACCATCTCCTTACTCCTCAGCACAGCCCCAGGAGGAAGGAGCCCTGTCACTACGCCTTTTACGCAGAAGAGGCAAGTTAAGTAACAAGGTTGTTGGCAAGGTAGAGCCAGGATCTGAACCCAGGACAAAGGCAACAAAGCCACAGCTTTCATAAGCACACCCTCTTACTCTCAGTAGACTGACCATGGCTGGTGAGCCCACCCTTGATGCCCTACTGGGCTCATCCTTAGCTCCTTCTCTTCCTGTCACAGCCCCAGCGGTCTCTGGGGACTGCCTGAGCACAGGCAGGAGCAGGTGTGTGGTGTGTGTGTGTGTGTGTGTGTGTGTGTGTGTGTGTGTGTGTGTGTGATATAGGGAGGGGCAGCCAAGTAGCATCCACCTGGTTTCAGATCCTGGCTCTACCTTGCTGACAACCTTGTTACTTAACTTGCCTCTTCTGCGTAAAAGGCAGGGGTCCTAAATGCTAACTGTCTGCTGACAGCCTCTATGGAGCCAATGCCTCTTGGCTCCATGCACCTCAAAATGTCCATCCCCTAGCTAAGCACCTGTGGCCCCAGGGAAAGGTTCTCTCTCCTCTGTGAGTCTATCTGCTCATCTGTGACATGCAGCATGAACCCCCACTGAGTTGTCCAGACTGGACAGTGCCTGCTCTGGGAGCTCATGGGACAGTAAGACACAAAGTGCTCTGTGTTACGGTGAGATGCAAACAGCATACATCTTGGGCGAGCCTTTGACCAACCACCTCGCACCCCAGCTTGCTCTGGGTACAGCCACACCACCTTCCTACAGAGCAGCAGGAGTCTTCGCTGCTGCTGGGCCTCTGCTCCCTCCCCCACTCTATGAGAATGACCTTCCCCTCCTTCTTCCTCGGCAAACTCTTCCTCGTCTATCAGGAGCCAGTCCAATAGCCAGCTGTCAGGAGCCTCAGCTGACGACTGCCAGCAGCCAGTACCTTCTCGGTTCCTACCACACCTGATCCTCTTCACTTGGCCTTTCCCCACAGCCGCTGCTCTCCCTGCTAGACTCCAGGCTCCTCGGGGCTGATGCTAGGACAGATTGCCTTGGGACCCTCAGTATCGGGTCTGGCCCAGGCCAGATGTTCAGGGGACATTCACAGCATGAATGAGGAAACAGCTCAACAATGGATGGCATCGGCATGAGTGACAGACAGGCACCTCTCTGAAGGCCAAGCTCTGTGCCTGCCTACAGTGAAGCCCTCTTTCTTCTCCAGGAGCACCCTGCCATCCACCTCCCTTCCCCTCCCCATTGCAGGACACCTGCTGTAACACCCATTCTGGGCCGAACCCCTGGGACAGAGAAGTGAAGGAGAGCAGCCAGTATGCAGTGTCCACATGGGTTTCCCACCAGCCACTGCAAGAGGAGGCGAGGCTCAGGCATGCACTGGAAGGGTGGGGTCTGTGACAGCCTCACAGCCACCTGCTCAGCCATCATGGTAGAGCCAGGCCAGGCTACCAGAGCTGACTCTTCAAAGAGATAAAAGCCCGGGAAACAAGAGAATGCAAGGAAGGGACGGCAAAAGAGGAGAAGGAAAAAAATAATTTTTTTAAAAAGGGTTCTTTTGGTATTTGTTTTCAAAGCCACTGACGAAAACCAGATTTGAAGTTTGGGGTAAAGAGGGATTTGGGCCTTTCAAATTCCACTCTCCACTAATTGGCTGCAGTTTCCCTTGAAAGAGCCCTGAGCTCTTCAGAACAATCAGCAGCCCAGCTGGGCCTCCGCAGCCAGCAGCAGCCTGGCTCCAGAGGGTCGCCCCCGCTACATGAGTACCGGGTGACACAGGCCGTTGGACAGATGGAAGGACAGGCGGGGCGGAGGACTCTCAAAAGGCACACTTGGAACCCCATGGGAAGGCCAGGTCAGGAGTCACGTCCAGGCCGTCTGCCCCTAATGCTTGCTCTGCCCTTGGCTGCTGGCTCCTCAGGGTGCTGTGGATTTCTAGGACAGTAGTGAGCCATGGCAGATTCAACACAAGACTGGAGAGTGGATTTCTGCCAGCAGCTTCCAGGGACAGGTGCTCCAGGCTCCTTTCCCACTCCGCAGTGCACTGGCTACACCCCCTCCACCCCTCCTGCCTGCCAAGTCAGAAGGACCCCCAGTTCTGGCCCTGCTAATCCTTCCTTATCCAGCTTGCACCATTTTGTAACAAGCTTTTCTTTGGAGCGGCTCAAAAACAACTATCCCCGTTCCTACTCTGCACATAGAGAAGCCTAAATCCAAAGGCCCTCAGCTCCCTCTCAGCAACTCAGTGCTGAGAAAATCCAAGGGCTTTGCATGGGCAGTTCAAACACTAAGTCTCATGTTCACATTCACAGCAGCTCTCTAGCCAATTCCCAACCCTTGGCCTGGGGAGCTGAGGAACGAGGCAAAGCCTCTTGCCTTAGGGTCCCCAGTTTGTCCCCAGCCCTGACCGTGAGTGTCCCTTCCCAGGCCCCACCCACCCACCGTGCTAAAAATCGGTCCTGGGAAATACTAGCTGTCTTTCCACAGTGCTACTGCTCTCAGCGAAGGCTGGCTCCCCACTCTGTGTGGCTGTCCCTGAATGGCAAGTCCTTCTCATTTCAGAATCCCCAGGAGGCTGGTTCTATCTATGGTTGCTCTCCAGCATGCTCTCTCTGTCCCTGACCCGGCTTCTCTTCCTTCTACGCTGTGAACAATGGCTCCTAGGCATGAGTTGCTTCAGTAAAGGGATAGTTTTTCCAATGCATCTTGCTGATCGCTGTAAGAGCTCTGAGGCACTGCAGTGTCGGGGGGGGGGGGGGGGGGCCAAGGAAGCAGGGAGGGCTGAGGAAATAAAGGGAAGAGGCCTGGCTGTCCAACTGGGGTTCCCTCTCTGGTCCTGGGGCTCCTCATCCAAAAAGACATGAGTGCACAATTCTGGCCCCTGGGGTGGGCTTGTCTCAATGACTCATGAGGATGAGAGTTGCGTGATGATAAAGCCCCAGAGAGGGGGACCTTGGTGGCAGAGGGGTAGTGGCGTCCTTAGCATATCTTTCTGACACGATGCCACTTCTTGAGCTTCTGGGAAGGAAGAGTTGGTCTTGGAAAATGCCAGAGAATGAATGATGCAAGTGCCTTGGACTAGGAAGGGCAGCCAGCACCTCCCGTAACCCCAGGCCTGACGAGGTGCCCAAGGCGCGAGGTGCACGGCCTGCATCATCACTGGAAGCCGCACCATCCCAGGACCCGAGCCTTCCATGTCACCTACCCTGGGTGAATGCAAAGCACTCTCCCTGCTAGAGTGTCTGTTCACTCCCACTCCCAACAATCAGGCAGGGCCAGGACACCTCACCGTGAGAGTCCCCAGGCAATATGGTGTCCTGCTTCTGTTCCCCATTACCAGAACTGGTGTGCCCTGGCTCAATCAGCCTGGGGCAGTCTGATGAGCACAATCCCGTTGCCACCGTAATTACAAACACCAGCAACACAGCTGCCCAGAACTAAGCCGTCCCACTTGGATGGAGGGCGGGGGGCAGAGACGCCACCAGCAGCCCCTTGCATACATCTCCAGTCGCTGGTCAGGAGTGTTGGGTGGGGTACAGTACACGGACTGTCCATCACCATCACCGCTTCCCCCGCTGTACCCTGTCACCTGGCTGGACACTGGCCTCCCCACTCATCTGCCCAGACCTCTGTCAACTGTAAGAGCTGATAAAACTCCCATCCACCCTTTTATCACTCTGCTGAAGTGACACCTCATCCAGGAAGACCAAGTGTGCCACGCAGGAAAGTCCTCCTTCCTCCATATTGAGGACTCGTCCCTCCAGCCTCCAGCCTCCCATGAACTGAGCTCTATCCTCTCTCAGTGTTCATATGCCTGTCTCTCTGCCTGGCACACCATTCTTCAGCTTTATCGCCTCTGGCTTTATTGTCTCTCACGGGTCAGCTCCCCCAGGGAAGCGTTCCCTGACTGTCCACAGCCTGCCTGGTCTCCAGCCCTGCACTGGCACTATCAGTTGGCACACCTGTGCCTCTCCCACCCTGGAAGCACTCCGTTACCTGTGTTGGGCACAGGCAGTCAGAGGTGTAAAGAATGTTATCATCAAATGGCCACAGGGCTGCTGATGAGAGCGCACAGATGCATCTGAATGCCCTGCCTTCCTGGCTCCAGGGACTGGACACATGAAACCACTACATTCTCCTGTGACCAAAAGCAGAGGGCTTCATATGGAAGGAATCAAGACGGCCGAGGAACTGAGACTTCGTTACCCCCGGCCATAAACCTGATTTACACTCGGGTTGCTTCTTCCCAGAAGTTCTGTGAAGTTTCAACCTTACCCCAGCAAGTCTTAGGGGCAACCCTTCAGAACAACAGGAAGCAGCCCATTATAACTGGGGTAGGGGGTTGTCCCAAATGCACCGGAGACCCTGGTGGGGTGATCTGAGCTCTACCTGAAGTGAACGCTGCCAGGAGCACCAGCTGGGACAGGGCACTGGTTCAGACTCTATCACAGAGGGGTAGCGTGGGCTTCACACACACACACACACACACACACACACACACACACACACACACACACGAGCTAGCAGGACCGCAGAGCTGTCTGTCCCCACGTCACATATGAGGACTGTGAGGTTTGGGGAGGGAGACTCACCTGCCTCTAACCCAGTGATCTGGAAACCCAGCCTTGGAGTCCAGATGACAGCCAGGTGTTCCTGCATGGTAGAAACTGTTTTACAAAGAAAGGACAAGGTGGAGGGAGAAGGCTGGGATCCTCCTTACGGTTAACTGACAAAAAGTGGAAAGTGCCTTTACCAAATATCGTTAGCTGCTAAGTGCGGCCGGCACATGGAGGCAAACTCCAGCATTACCACATGTCCTAGGTTGTCCTCTATCTATCTTTATCTGTCTGTCTGTCTGTCTGTCTGTCTATCTATCTATCTATCTATCTATCTTCTCTCTGCTAAGACTCTAGAGAAACTTGTAAGCCAACAGCCAAAGTACCTAGCCACTCTGACTCTTTCTTTTAGGCAACCTTGAGAAAATTTAGCACATTATAATATCAAATTGAACATTCCCAGAAGCATTCCTATCTTCCCCTTTTAAGCATCCGCTCTACTACATTAAGCTGAGCATGCCGGAAACGTGTTACTCTCTTTCCTTCTTGACCTATGACATTACATTGAGCATGCTCAGAAGCATGCTCAGAAGCACACCTGCCCCCAAAGTGCTTTCTGACATAAATATGCAAAGGCACTATGACTGGAATCCCCATGCTTCCTTCCCGCAGGGCAGAGAGAGACGCTGCTTCGGAAACAGCCCCGCTGTTCTCTCTGCTGCTGGTGATAAATGTCTCTCCACTCTCTCATTTCCTGATTGCGCTTGCTGGCTTCGCACTCACCACGATGATAGCTTATCATCTGAGGTTAGCTTACTGTGATTAGCTTACTGACCTCTGCTTCCCTCTATTGCCACCCCAGTCAGTGGCTCCCAAGTTGCCTAAACACCCTCCCACAGAGCAGGCCAGGCTGGCTTCAAAGATGGCTTGATCTTCCCACCTCACCACTTGTACTGTTAGAAATACAAGTGTGTCACCACACCCAAAGATCCCTGCCTTACGCTTTCATCACCACTTACCATACTAGCTGGCACAATCTTGGTGAAAAATTCAGTAAACATTCTTAAGCATCTATTACACACCAGAAGCTGCCGTGGATGTTTGGGAGATGACACTGGACTGAACAGACAGAAATCTCTGCTCTCCTAGAACATCTTAGGAGGAGGGGAGAGAAACCACTAATAATAATAATTAGTAAAATAGGTGAGGAAGAAGAGGAGGAGATGATTCTGGGCCTCAGGGTCACACTCAGGCCACTGAAGACACAGGCTCCCACTCCAAGTGACACAGGGGCATTTCACCATGGCAAGTATTAACAGCAAAGGAACAAGACCCTGGCCCTACATAAGGGGTCGCTGAGTGCTGTGGTAACAGCGACTGCCTAACTTATTTGTTGGGCCATGACTTTTCTCTCCCACAGGGACGTAAGATCCAGGTAACACCTGACTGAGATGGTCACTGAGGCCTCCTGGGGGAGAGAAAGGGGCTGGACACAAACAAGAGCTTGTGAATGTCAGCAACTGACTGAGCAGCCGAAGCCCCAGCCCCAGGGTCTCTTTCTGTGTCTTAGTCACTGCACAAGCACTGAAGTGTTTCCAGGCATGCTGACCACACGCCAGGCACCCTTTAAGTAGTGCCCACCTCCCTTCCCTGTTCTCTTTCTGCTGCACTTGTCACCAAGTGACACCGTACTTGTCCACCTTTCTTCCCGTCTCTGCCCACAGGACAACTGGGTCCTACAAGGCAGTGGATCTCTGTAAATCACAGCCCCACGTTCCAGGCTGGAGTGCAAGGACTGCACCATCTGTGCGAGGCTGCATCGTGTTAAGTTGCTTCTCGGGGACCCTAAAGAGCATTGCTGTCATCTCCACTGTCCTAAGGGGAGAGATCAGGGCTCAGAGAAACCACGTAACCTCAATAAGGGGGCAACTGAGCTGCGATTTATCCCCAGTCTACTTGGCTCCTTCTAAGTCTTGTTCAATCAGAGAATTAATGAATGGGACCGAAGCGGAGGCCAGGGGAGCGTTGCAGAGAGAATTGCATGTGCACAGGACCTGGGATGAGCCTGCCAGCTGGGACTCATAGGGTGAGGGTGTGGGAGATCCTGCCAAGCTTTTCCCAAGCCACCTTGGAAACTTGGACCACTGATAAACGCCTGTGAAAGCACAGTGTGTGGCCATTTTCTATCTGTCTCACTCTGCTCTACTTTTTCCCACAGAACTTCTTGCACTCTGACATCATATCTGTTTTACTCACTAGCTCTGTTTATGGTTGGTGATTTCTCTCTTCTCCTGGCACAGCATTCTAGAAGGGATTTCTGTCTGCCCAAGCGTCATCTCCAAAACATCTGCACAGCTAGGTTCTCAAGGATGCCTGTTCACTGAGGAAAACTTCATCAACATGGTTTGGGAGTTTAAGTGCTGATCAAAATGGATGTATCTGATAGTGCCACATGTGGGAGACATTTTGGGGCAAGAGCATCCCAGCCGGTACCCAGGGTGATGGACAGTGTGCCCCTCAGGAGGAGTCAACACTTCAGCTACAGCCAACAGCAGGTTAGGAAAGAAGTCCTGGAAGACTACAGAAATCAGAAGACCCTATGATGACCACACACACCCCAACAGAGACAGTTTCTAGACCTTTACCAGCACCCAGTGGACACACCCATGGAAGCATAAAGTCTGGCAGTCCTCAAGAACTGTCAACAGTATAAAAGGTCCTCAGACAAGGTTCAAGCCCCAGTGCCCTAGAGAGACGTAGCAGCACCCTATGGCAGCACACAGAGACAGGAACAACCCAAGTATCCAGCACCTAGAGCGAAGGACAGCCAAAGGGCTGTCACATGGCAGTGGAGATGAGTAATCAGAGTCGCCTGCAATGTCCAGCAGCATGACGCTGTGAGGACCCCTTGCTCTGCAATCCTTGCTTACACCACCATTCTGCTGTCAGGAGACAAAATGGTATCGTCACTTTGGAAAACTAAAAATAAACCCACCCATACCCCTGGCCCAGTAATTTCACTTCCACATTTGCATCCAACAGAAGCACAGGTGTCTATGGCAGACCACCCTGAATGTGTCCTATCTTGTCTCACCTTGGAAGCTAAGCAGGGTCAGGCCTGGTGAGTACTTGAATGGGAGAAGGGTGGGTACATGCTCTCCATAAAACACACACAGCTATCTTCTTCATAGGCCTGCTACCCACAACAGTCAGGAACTGGAGACAGACCAAAGTTCACTGGCAATGGGAAAAGATAAACAGTCACACTGGAGAAGGCACAAGCTGGAGCCATGGGGCAGCACAAACAGATGTCAGAGACAGTACTGAGCAAAAGAAGCCGGACAGAGTAAACACTGCACGACCCTAGCCAGAGAGTTCAAAAGAAGAACTAATCTGTAGTTCGAGAACTAATCCACTCAGGCTTGTGGATACCCAGAGAAGGGGGAAACATGAGTGGGGCTTATTGGGGTTACTTAATAGTCCATTTTTTAAACTTAAGTACTGGCTCCATGGTTTCAACCACACTGTAATGGTCAAAGTATAAATTTGTGTGCACACCTCTAAATGTATGATTTATTTCATCAAGAAGCACAATCTAAGCAGAGAAACGCAAATAGAATTTAGTAAAGTGATTCCCTCCAAACAGAGGCAGGGAGACGAGAGGGAGGCGGGCCCACAGCAGGTGCAATTTGTTAGTGTCTGACATCGCCGTTTGGGATAGTTGATTACACTGTGATGGGAAGGGAGGGGTGGAGACATGGAGACAGATGAGCAGGCACATTAATGGACCAAAGAAAACCAGGATGCAGACTGATAACTGTGCTCAATCAATTTCTATGCATTTTATATTAAAACATAAATATCAGTGCTGTGGAGGTGGTTCAGTGTTTAAGAGCACTGGCTGCTCTTCCAGAGAACCTAGGTTTGGTTCCCAGCACCCACATGACGGCTCACAACTATCTGTAACTCCAGTCCCAGGGGATCTGATACCCTCTCTTCTGGCCTCTGTGAGCATGAGGCATGCACATGGTACTCATACATACATGCAGACAAAACACTCACACACATAAAATAAAAATAAATCTTTAAAAGAAACCATAAATATATAAAGGCCCACACACCCAGAAGAGAGATCAATGGACTCAGAACAGCACTTGCTCACCTAATGGAATCCTGAGACAATCCATCAGTATATGTTCCATCAACACTACCATAAATATTATTTTCCTGATGGCTCCAAGAGAGGAAGGGGCAGGTGGATTAGAGCAAGCTGGAGTAAACCATGGAGCAGGCCTAGTGTCAGGCCTAATGGTTTCACTAGGGCCCAGTCCTTTGCTGGCATCCCTGCCCCCAAAAGCTTATGCTTATTTAGGCTAGCATGGGCTTGGCTACCAAGCCTCCATGAGATCCTCCTAGCCACCTCTCCTAGGCAGTGAGCACTGGCCCAGGGAACCTGGGATGCTGGGCCAAATGAATTAACAATTTCCTTCTAGCCCTGTGGCGTTTCTAAAATGTTACTCCATTTTTTTTTTTTCATAGACTGAAAGAGCCAGAGTCTGTGCCATTTAACAGCTCGGTTCTGGGCTGGATCTGTCACCACGACAGTAAAAAATAAAAATTAAAAAAAAAGAGCTAAGTGCATCGTGTGCTTATAATAAGTAGTTTTCACAAAACCCTACATTCCACACATGGGCAGCGCAATGCCTTTAATGTGTGTATTGTTTGCGGAGAGCCCATAACTGAGGTTGTTACTGGGCAGAATGTGGAAGTCGTTTTCTACTATTAAATAAGGAAAACAAGGTTCTCATTTTAAAATTAATTCAATGAAAACTATTAAGCAGTTGGCCGTGAATGCCTCAGTATTTTTTCCCAAACTGATACTAATAAGGGTTCCCACTCCCAACCCTGCCTAAACAAAAACACAAAATTAACCACGTAATTTCCAAGAACGTTTTCTAGTACTCTTCTATAAATGCAACTAGTCGGACTGTGCAGATCCAATGGAACTCAAGTCCCGAATCCTGTGCACTGTCTCCAGGTGGGCCCGGGTGGGACAGGCTGGCTCTTGTGGACTGGTGAATGGGGTGCTGTCACCCGGTCTGTTCAGGAATCAACCGACAAATGGGAACAGCAGGACTGGGGCTTCACCTGAGTGCTGAGGCCTGGGAGAGACTTAAGGTAAATGAGGCAAGAGCAAAGGGATCTTGGTTTCTATTAAGTGGGACCGTGAGTCCATCATAGCCCTGCACACCATGAAGCTGGCAAGTGCCCAGAACATTACAGGTGGTCATATCTGTGCCAGCTCTATGCTGGGATGATAGATGAGAGCTTGGTGCCATGTGCCCAGGGCGAGGGGAAGGGG
The DNA here is from genome assembly GCA_902168405.1 of Peromyscus aztecus. Lineage (NCBI taxonomy): Eukaryota > Metazoa > Chordata > Mammalia > Rodentia > Cricetidae > Peromyscus > Peromyscus aztecus. The sequence goes on along the minus strand of CABHPQ010175242.1, from coordinate 10,092 downwards.
GTTTGAATCTGATGCAGGCTGGGGGTGAGTCCCCATCTGCCTTGCCTGAAAATGTATCCTCAGCAAACCAGCCACTCAAACCAGTGATGACAGAAGACGAGGGGTGATATGGGTAGCTCAAAAGGCCAGGCCATCTCTAGAAGCCCCAAACCATCCTAGGCTGGATGTCCTCAGTCCCCAGGCCCTGTGACCACAAACCCCCTAAGCACAGCGACAAGGTCTCACTCATGTACGTCCTCAGTGCCCAGCCAAACTAGGACAGATCAAACACTCAGTGAACAAGCAGATGAGTCTATAGTGATACGTGTGTCCTGGGGCTTCTTGATCCTGACACAATTCTCCTGGGCTACCACTCTTAAAACTAAGGTCCACCGTGACACAGAGGGACTTTGTCTAGAAATGGCGCAAAGGCCACCCAAGGCCACCAAAAGGACTATTCAAAACCACTCTATCCTGGCCACATAGCTACATACAGGCCACTGGGTGACCTCACTGAGCTTCCAGTGGTCATTAAATAGCAACTCCCACCCCCAGATACCTAGAGGACACTGACAGGAGAGAGGCCGGGCAACCTGGGGCCGCTCACCAGCACCCACCCCCATGGCTATGTCTCTCAACACAGACTGATGACACCATTACTGTGCCAACCCACAGACACGTCAGGCTAGAGGCTGGACTGGAGCATCGCCTGGGCTGGCCACGGCAGGTAGGGAGCAAAGGTGCCTGAGAATTCTGCCTGGCATGAGGGGGGGTACAGCGATGCTAGACTGAGGGAGGGCAGACAAGTCTGACATGGGTTGACAGATGAGTGAACAATCTCAAGGCTTTGGCTCTTCCTCCTCCTGCAGGGGGAGTATGCTGTTCCCAGTCTCCAACGGACTCACTCCTACACCCATTCTACACCCTGTGACCGGCCCCAGCAGAAGTGCCTGCAAAGGAGTGAGCGAGCGTGACAGCCGGAAGACCCTACCCTGGTCTCTGTCCTCCCCGCGCTCCAGCTCCACTGTGTCTTTTGGTGTCACTCCACAGGTTTCTGACTCTCACAGTCTCATTCTGTTCCTGACACCATCATCATTCTCCATCTCCACCTCTCCTCCTCCCCCTCCTTCATCTACTCCCCCTGCCTGACAGCTTCCTTTGTGACTGCCTCGCTTCCCTTCCGCCAGCACAGGTGTGCCTGCAGATGTTCTACCCCGGGAGACTCTGGAGTAGCCAGTGAGAGCGTGGGGTGAGACAGACATCCTCGATGACAGGGAGGTGTGGCCTGAAGCCAGCTATGACTAGGTCATGGATGGTGTCGGGAGGGTGGCCTTCCAGGGCCATTTTCCACCGGCCAACCTATGTGTTAGCCCTCTCATCCCTGGCTTGCCCTGGCTGCTGGCAGCGGGTGAGGAGGACAGAGGGATTCCTACCTGGGTCAGGTCCTCAGACATAGAGGTCTTGGGACCCACTAGTCTTAGCCTCCACTGAGGGGCTCCCAGCCCAAATGTCTCCACCGTGCTACAAGGCAGACACGGGCAGCTCCGTGGGGGATAGGTTAAACTCCATCTGGCTTGAGGAGATCAGGATACCTCAGAAAGAGAGCAATTGCTGCTCTCCTGCCTAGGCAAGCATAGCACTTAGTCTCCAAGGTCCTTGCTCACCTGTTTCTCCATCCATTAGGTCTAAGTGCTTACCTGTGCCTGGCACCTCTCCAGGTGCTAGAGACAGAGCAGTGGACAACATGGACAGAGCCTCCACCCGTGTGGCGTGGGCACAACCTCCAGTTAGCAGGCCAACGAGGGCAGAGCTGTGAGCAGGACATTCTCAGTTCTGTTCCCAACCCATTAAATCTGGGAATCCTCTGTCTTGGGAAGACACGGGGAAGACCTTTAATAAGCCCAAGGCTCCCCAGCTCAGGAGAGCACCAAGAGCCACTGAGGTGAGCAGAACCCAGAGGGGGGCTGGAGAAGAATGTAGTGTGACAAAACGTGACAAAGCTGCCCCCACGAGGAGGGAAGTAAGCACACTCAAAGGCCGTGGAGATCAAACACGGATGGCCGCAGTGGCCATGGTGACATGGCAGCGTCTGCTGGCCCCCGGAGGAGCAGTGGAGGCAGAGCTGAGGACCAGAAGGCCCAGAGGGAAGGGAAATGAAGAAAAGCACTCACTGATTCTCCCAAGACAGTCTGCTTACAAGGGGAGGGCAGGACGAGTGGCTCTGGGGAGGGGAGGAACCTTTACCGTGGTAGGAACAAGCTTGCTTCTGCGGGGACAGGGATGCTGCTGATGATACCGGAGCAGGTGATGCAGGAACTCTGTCCTCTAGCACATGAGGGGTCCTGTGCGTAGGCCCGACAGGACACTCCTATCCAGAGGCTGGCTGGCTGGGGACTTGTCCTCATTCTTCTACTGAGGAAACTAAGACCAAGATGGCTTGTCTACACTCCATTTCCTCCCTTCCCTCTCACTCAGTTTTAACTCCCTCTATGCATGGGGAGAGGAGCAAGAGTCTACTCCCTAACCCAGTCTTGTGATGTTTCTATGCACACCAGAGTGTGACAGTCATCACTCTGGACAGCACACTTTCCCCACCTATACCCCTCAGGAGAAAATGTACTCCCTTAGAGATCTAACTACTCTCGTTTACTAGTTCACCCCTGGTAATGAGAGAAGGCCCAGCTCTGTGTGACCTTAGACAAGTCACTTTGTTCCCAGTGCCTCAGTGGCTCCACATGGGCCTACTCCAATTTACCCCTACAGCGCAGGTCTACAGTCTCGCGTGGCCTGGTGACCTCTCTAGACCTCAGCTTCCTCATCCATACGATGGTGGGTGAGAAGACACCTGTCTGTGGTGGTTGGTGGAAGAGCAAATAAATTAGGATCACGCACAGCGCTCAACAGCACCTGGCGACAGGCTTGTCACTGGCATTATTATTGGAACTCAGTGAGAGGTTTCCCCAGCCAGCCACGGATGGTCTTGACACACCTTAGCTATCCCTGGCCCTCACAGAAAAGACCCACTCTTTCTTACGTATCCTTTTACTTCCTATGCCCAAGCAGAAGGTCAGGCTGGCAACCAACTTCAGCCTGGAGGAAGAACTGCCAGCTAGTGAGGCCCAGCTTCGTGCTGCAGGCCACTCAAGCCTTACAATCAACTGAGGCCCATGACAGGCACTGAGGCTCCGGGAACCAAGTGACTTGTCTACAGTCACACAGAGCTGGGCCCGCCTTCTCCGTCACCAGGGGTTGAACTAGAACAGATTGGATTTGGTCACTAGGGTCCAGAACTGTCTCAGCCCAACTGTCTTCCTGCAGAGGAAGGGCACGGAGCCAAGGAATGCACACACCCAGCATAACTGGCCGCAGCACTGAGGGAAGCAGCTGGGTGCAGGAGGGGCAGAGAGCTGACCTGGCTGCCGGCCCTGCAGGGGAGCAATCTCATCCCCAGGCCCAGAGGCACCTTCTCACCCCACTCTCCTGACCGAGCTGCAGATCTGCCGGTGAGGCTGCATGAACAGCTTTTTGAAATGTCACCAAGAACAAAGCTCCCTTTTCTGCCAGCCCTGGGTATTTACAAGCAAGCACAAATCTGTGAGAAAATTCAATTGAACGCAGATGGCAGGAAATTCCTCTAAAATGACAGTGGCCAAATGCAAACCACAAGACATGAAAATAACCCAACATGCTAGACATGAAGAACATATCTTATAGACTTCTCCTCGTGCGATTTGCAATCTGTGATGGATTACCAGGAAGACAGACTGCAGATTTATTGGACTTCTGTAGAACACGGATTCCATTTGCAACAATTAAACCTTCCGTGGTGAAGAACGGGGTCGGAGGGGCGAGGGGGAGATGGTGAAGGGATGGCATGTGGTGTGAGTCTGATAAGGGCTGGTGTCAGCACTCCAGAGCCGTGCTAGCTCGGCTCAGGTACAGGGGTTGGGGATGGCGGTCCAGCTGACTGGCACCCAAGCACACAGTGTCAGAGGCCCAGCTCTGTGTCGGTGGGGACAGAGGAAGGGTACACAGGCAGGTGTGTGCACCTCTGCGGTGCTCTGGGGGAGACTGGGTCTATGGAGGAGCCCTAACAATGGCCATAGCCTGAGAGATGCCATGAGGACTGAGAACCCATGGACAAAGACAGAAAAGTGTTCCATCCCCATATCATAACAAAGCAGGTATCACTAACAGATCACACCATCTCTGGTTGCTGAGCTCCAGATCTTTTCCAGTTTAACATTAGCGGGTGGCGAAAGCCAGGTTTAGAGCACACAGGCATGCTGCCCTTGGCCCTGTGCTGGGTGCGGGTAGCTGGAGTGCCAGTGGCACACCTTGGCATCAGCAAATGTGCTTTAACCCTGCAGGACCCTGGTGTCCACCAGGCAGACAGCGGCCCAGGTGTGTGGGGCTGATCTGTAGTTGAAGTCAGTATTGGTCGATTAGATAGTCCAAACTACGCATAGGTTAAGTGTCTTCCTCACACTGCTGGGCTCCAGTCCCTGTACCATGCCCCTGCCCCATACCATTTACTCCTGTCCTTGGAGGGGTGCAAGGACAGGTCAATGGGGAGTAAAAATAGCCATCCACGTGGCACTCTCCCTCCAAAGGCCTGCGGCTGCTCTATCAAACGGAGTGTGCTTTGGCCATGAGCCTGACTTTATGGGGGCTGACAGCTCCTTCTCAGCCTCCTAGAACTCTGACCTCCCTTCTGGATATCACATGAGATGGTATACAAAGGACAGGCCTAGTGGGTATCCTTCCTCCTCACACTAGGTGCCAGAACATGGTCAACCAGTGTTCTGTACCTCCAACCAGACCGCCTGCTAGCTGAACCTCACATGGAGCTCAAGTATCACCTGAGGAGCCTGGCCTTAAATCCCCGACCCATAAAATGGTGGGACAAGACCAAACTTTCAGTCCTTCGGGGTTTTTCCAGGGCTGGGGGCTTGTTATATAGGTTGTCCATCTTTGCCCGGCCCCATTCTTTATGCTTCCTACTACCCTAATCTCTTCTACTGGAGGACCCATCCAGCCTGAGTTCCCAGCTGCCTGACTGGTCCCTTCGGCTTTCCAGGACCCTGCTAAGCCGAGGGCCTGGTCACATCCACACCTCCTCACTGGTATTCAAAGCCCTGTGTGGCCTTGCCCACCTCTAGCCCCCATGCCCACGTGTGCCCTAAGCTGACCATTTCTCACACGGTGCTCTAAAAGATTCTGTGCTCTGTACATGCTGCTCCCTCTGTTAGTCACCCGGTCTCTGGCACCTGCCTCATCCACTCTTACTCATCCTTCAGTGCCCATCTCAAGTCCAGGACATGTGCTGTCCCCTCTGAGTCCCCTTAGCCTTCACCACCATGTATGACCATCATTCAGTGGGAAGCTGCTTGAGGAGGGGACAGAGGCTCCTGGGGTTTGTCTGCCTTGAGCTAACATGGCACCTGACACAGGATGCAACTGTGTTTCACTAAGTTAGTAAAATAGCAAATGCATAATATAGGAAGGTCAACAAAGGTTGTGGCCCTAAGTGGCCTTTAAGGACAATATGAAAAGCTGTGTTCTAACAAGAATTCCCACAGTGGCCACCATGGGCTCAAGACCCAAGAAGGAGGAGACAGAAAGGACCGAAGAGAATGGCCACACCAGAGGCTGTCAGTCTTCTCCAGGGCATGGGTCCTCTGAGGTGAGGCTGACCCTGCCCTCCTCTGACTTACCACGCTACTCACTTCCTGTTCCCCACTAGACACCTCTCCTGTGTCCACAATGCTAAGCAATAGTGCCTGCGGTCCAGTTGACCTCTGCTTCTACCATAGCGTCACAGCTGCACAGGGATAGCCCCAGGCATAACGAGGCACTTAGCAGAATGAATGCATGGAGGGTCTGAGGGCCCAGAGTAGTGCACCCAGACACTACTGCAGTCTGGCTGTGCAAACCTGAAGTTGCCTCTCCTGTCAACAGGGACGGGGACAGGATGAATGTGACTTGTAACTGACAGCAGTGTGAACTGACACCTGCCCTCACTTGTCAGAGAGAAACCAGGCATGAACCTGGCCCAAAGGCATGTGTTTTCTAATGCTGCGGATGGGCTGAAGAAGGGGGAGGCCCAGGAAACAGAAGAAAGCTTTCCAGAGTGCAGCCCAGGAGGAGAAGAGGAACCCTGGAGGACCCAGAAGGCCCACTGAGGGGAGCTGCCTGGTGCAAGGACAGGCTGAGAGCAAGGTGGAGGTGCCTACCACAGTAGTCAGCTGCTGGTGGCCTCTCAGAGTAGAGGACACGAGCCTACAGGGCCTCTCAACCTTCTCTGACATAATCATGGGGAACCAAAACCAGAAGTGCCAAAGTGCCTGGGTCAGGTCCCATGGTAAACTGGTGACCCAGCAAGACTTGAACCTGGGTCTCACCTCCCAGCCATGACACCACTCCACATAGGCCCCTTGCTGCCTAGGGCCCAAGAAGACTCCTTACCCACCTGCCATTGCTGTGGGATGGTCTGTATGTTAAATGTGTTGCTCTGATTGGTTAATAAATAAAACACTGGCCAGCAGCCAGGCAGGAAGTAGAGGCAGGAGAAGGAGAGAAGAGAATTCTGGGAACAAGAAGGCTGAGTCAGGAGACGCTGCCAGCCACCACCATGAGTACCAACATGTAAGATACTGGTAAGCCACGAGCCATGTGGCAAGGTATAGATTTATAGAAATGGGTTAATTTAAGATATAAGAACTAGATAACAAGAAGCCTGCCACAGCCGTACTGTTTGTAAGCAATATAAGTCTCTGTGTGTTTACTCGGTTGGGTCTGAGCGGCTGCGGGACTGGCGGGTGAGATTTGTACTGACTGTGGGCCAGGCAGGACTGGAGAAAACTCCAGCTACATGCCATGGATACTGAGTCCCAACCCCAGTGTTCTGCAGCCCATACCCCATCTGTGCCACCCAGAGAAAGGTGATGGCTGCCCCAACCTCAGTTCTCTCCTTGGTAAAGTGCAAGCTGTTGGTCCTGCCTCAAAGAGTTTGTGTGAGGATTCATGAGCTGAAGACAGCAGGCACTCAGAGCAGCCCTTGATGAGGGCCCAACCGTCGGCTGCTGGCTTTTGCTAGTCTCCGAGGCACCTAAAATGGGAGGATCCAGATCTGCTCTGGTAAAGTCACTGAGAGACACAGAAGGCCTCTGCCACGCACGGCCCCTCTATAGTGGAAAATTTAGCCAAGAGATCACCCAAGTCCTGGCTGCTCACACCTATACCTTCTTAGGCTTTTCCAGGTCTTCTTTGAGTTGGAGAGACATCTCATCAGCAACTGGAAAGAGGAACCCACTTCTCCAACCCCTCAAGCAGGCAGTATCTGAAAGACATGAAAACTTCACTATCGGGAGGCTAGGGACTCGCTGTCTCTTCCATTTGCCTGACTTATGTGGGCCTTCTGGGCACGTCACCACTTTCCCAATGTATCTTCTCCTGCCACCCACCCTTCAGTCATTAGCTACTGCCTGTCTGGCAGGGTACCAGGCCTTCACCTATGGGACCTCCTCTAACCGCCAGAGCAATTCTGAGGTTCTGAAGTGCGTACCCCATGTGTGCCCAAGGAAGCAAGCTCAAAGAGAGGACATTACTAGCCACTGGTCACAGTAGTGTCAGAAATAGGACTTGCCACGCTCAAGCTCCTTCACAGGAGTGTCCAATTAGCTTTCATTAGAAACAATCTCCCAACAGTAAAATACCTCCAAATAGCTAGTCTCCCCAGACCACCTCATGCAGGCCCACCTGGCAGGAAGCACCTCAAAGAGGTCTGGGGACATGAGTGACTGGGGGACACTAAAGACTGCCTGGTTGACACCAAGGAAGGCGCTGAAGCCAGCCTAGGATCTCATGGAGTCATCAGCAGCACAGTCAGCAGAGCAGTCAGCCAGGGCTGCACACTGAGGAGGACAGTGTTGAGAACCTAGGCAAAGAGCTTGGCCCAGCACAGGCACAGAGAAGGAGTCTTTTGTTGGGATGGCAGCCCCTGAGGATGTGTCACCAAGAGGCTGCTTAGTTGCTCAGCAAAAGGCCTGCCTACCACAAAGACTAAGTAAATATGAAGACCAGACTCCTGAGCCTGGAAATGGTTGGAATCCCCAGGCCCCCCAGTTTACAGTTGTCAGATGCAAAGTTCTTTCTTGGACCATGGGCTACAAAAGGGGTGTGAGGGACAGCTAAGAGCAAGGACTTGAAGATGCTCTGCAAAGTACAAAGCTCTGTAAGAACACACGACCAAATTATTATTTGAAACAGACTTCGAGAAGAGCAGCCTCCTAGGGCCCAAGAGAAATGTGCCTCCACCACTATTGGAACCATGTGTTCCTGTGAGGTAATGGAGATGTGGATCTCGGCACAAATGAGAGTCGTTATCATTGCCATTATCACAATGATGACGGCGCTGATGACCACTGCTGCATCCCTCTCCTGACTCCAGAGTGGGGGGGAGCAAGATGAACAGAAATCAATCCATGGTTCCCATGCTCATCATGTGTGGGGCCACCTGCCTCCTGACCGGAAGGGCAATGGAAGGCAGAGTTTCTGTGGTCCCATCAATGCCCTACAGGTTCCCCAGATCCAACGGAGGGAGCTGGTCCTCCCATGCCCACCTGAAACTCGCCCATCCCATCTGCAGATACTCGGAGCAACATCCTAGACACCTACCTCCTTTGGTCCATACCCCACCCAGTAAGTCACTAACCATGACAACAACCACAGTTTACTGTGCCACATGCTCACATCATTCTTACTCTACAGCAGCTCTCTCTCCCCAGTGTTCTCACACAAATCCTACAACATCTCCATTTTATAGATGAGGACATGAAGGCAAGAAAAGCTAAATAACCTTTAGGTCAAGGTCACAGTGACAGCTGGCAAACAACACAGCCAGAAGATTCCTTCTTCAATGCAAACCTATGCTCTGCCTCTCCTATCTCCCAAATGTCCTTGCATCTCTCCATTCTCCTCTGTGACCATTGTGTGGAGGCCCAAATTACTCGGGGTCAGAGAATCTGAGCTTGCTTTACCCAGCTGGGCTGCATAATGGGATGATTTGACCACAGGCATGTTTACCAGGTGTTTGGAAGGGTCTACACTAGGCTGTATGGTGTGCTTTGATCTTGCAAGGGGGCGGGTTGATCTTGCAAAAGGTTATAAAAAAGCCTTTTGAATAAACCTTCAAGGCTGTTCGGTACTGATCCAGGCCCTCCCAAAGCTATCCTGTGTTCCTGGATAGGTCTCTGTGTTTCTGCTAGGTCTTTCTTTCTACCTAATATTTCTTATCCCTCTCTCCTCCTCATAAGAACCCTAGAAAAGGTGGGAAAAGTAGGAGCTGGACTCCCACAGTCTCCCACACCATTGCCACCAAGCAAGGTTAGGCCATGGCAGAGCCAATTCAGCTTGTGTTGAGTTGTGTTGATTTGTGTTGAGACACTGGCTCCTTGTTGGTCTCCTTGGCCTATCTCCACCACTGAGTAAGGATTGCTTGGTCTTGGGCCTATCTTGTTCTTTCTTCAGTTTCTAAGACTTAGCCCATAGCTGAGCCCCAAGCAGGCAGGCATCAGCAATTGCTGGCAGTGACCCCAACTGAACACCACCCATCTGGGAGGCCTCAGAGAAGCAGCAAGCAGAAGTCCTGATCTGGGCATGCAGTGGCTCACATCACCCATTGTGGTGGCTTGAATAAGAATGGCACCCACAGACTCATATATGAATGCTTGCCCAGCAGGTGGTGGGACTGGTTGGGAAGGACTAGGAGGTGTGGCCTTGTTGGAGGAGGTGTGTCACCGGGGGCGGGCTTTGAGGTTTCTAAAGCCATTCCCAGTTAGCTCTCTCTGCCTCCTGGTTGTTGTCTCAGTATGTAAGTTCTCAGGCACTGCTGCAGAGCCATGCCTGTCTGCCACCATGCTCCCTGCCATGACAGTCACAGTCTCTAACCCTCTGGAACTGTGAGCCCCCGAATAAAATGCTGTCATTTATAAGTTACCTTGGTCATGATGTTTTGCCACAGCAATAGAAAAGTAACTAAGACACCCACCGAGCACTTCCTTAACTAGCCAAGCATTATACATGAGGACAAATAAGAAGGGCTGGTGACAG
>CABHPQ010175241.1:0-48644 GCA_902168405.1 Peromyscus aztecus | reverse complement strand
ATTGGTATTAGTTCTTCTTTGAAAGTCTGGTAGAATTCTGCACTGAAACCATCTGGTCCTGGGCTTTTATTGGTTGGGAGACTTTTGATGACTATTTCTATTTCTTTAGGTGTTATTGGTCTATTTAAATGGTTTATCTGGTCTTGATTTAATATTGGTATGTGGTATTTATCCAGAAAATTGTCCATTTCTTCCTGGTTTTCCATTTTTGTGGAGTACAGGTTTTTGAAATATGATCTGATGATTCTCTGGATTTCCTCGTTGTCTGTTGTTATGTCTCCCTTTTCATTTCTGATTTTGTTAATTTGGGTGCTCTCTCTTTGCCTTTTGGTTAGTTTGGCTAGGGGTTTGCTATCTTGTTGATTTTTTCAAAGAACCAACTCTTTGTTTCATTGATTTTTTGTATTGTTCTCTTGTTTTCTATTTCGTTGATTTCAGCCCTCAATTTGATTATTTCCTGGCATCTATTTCTCCTGGGTGAGTTTGTTTCTTTTTGTTCTAGAGCTTTCAGTTGTGCTGTTAATTCCTTGATATGGGATTGCTCCATCTTCTTTATGTGTGCATTTAGAGCTATGAATTTCCTCTTAGCACTGCTTTCATAGTGTCCCATAAGTTTGGGTATGTTGTACTTTCATTTTCATTGAATTCTAGGAAATCTTTAATTTCTTTCTTTATTTCTTCCTTGACCCATTGATGTTTCAGGTGGGCATTATTCAGTTTCCATGAGTTTGTAGGCTTTCTATAATTTTTGTTGTTGTTGAAGTCTAACTTTAAGGTATGGTGGTCCAATAAGATACAGGAGGTTATTCCATTTTTTTTGTATCTGTTGAAATTTGTTTTGTGGTCAAGCATGTGGTCAGTTTTTGAGAGGGTTCCATGGGGTCCTGAGAAGAAGGTGTATTCTTTTGTGTTAGGATGGAATGTTCTGTAGATATCTATTAAGTCCATTTGAGTCATAACATCTACTAGGTCCTTTATTTCTTTGTTAAGTTTCAGTCTGATAGATCTGTCTTTTGGTGAGAGTGGTGTGTTGAAATCTCCCACTACTAATGTGTGGGGTTTGATGTGCGTTTTAAGCTTTAGTAGTGTTTCTTTTATGAATGTGGGTGCTTTTGTATTTGGGGCATAAATGTTTAAAATCGAGACTTCATCTTGGTGGATTTTTCCTGTGATGAATATGTAATGTCCATCCTGATCTCTTTTGATTGATTTTAGTTTGAAGTCTATTTTATTAGATATTAGGATAGCTACACCAGCTTGTTTCTTAGGTCCATTTGCTTGGAAAGCCTTTTCCCAGCCCTTTACTCCGAGGTAGTGTCTGTCTTTGAAGTAAGGTGTGTTTCTTGTATGCAGCAGATGGATGGATCCTGTTTTCTTATCCATTCTGTTAGTCTGTGTCTTTTTATAGGTGAGTTGAGACCATTGATATTGATGGATATTAATGACCAGTGATTGTTATTTCCTGTTATTTTTTGTGGTCGTGTTATATTGTCCTTCTTTGGTGTTTGTTGGTGTGGGTTTATCTACTGCCTGAGTTTTCATGGGTGTGTTTAGCTTCTTTGGGTTAGATTTTTCCTTCTAGTGCTCTCTGTAGGGCTGGGTTTGTGGATAGGTATTGATTAAATCTGGTTTTATCATGGAATATTTTATTTACTCCACCTATGGTGATTGAGAGTTTTGCTGGGTATAATAGTCTGGGTTGGCATCCGTGGTCTCTTAGCGTCTGCGTAACATTTGTCCAGGACCTTCGAGCTTTCATAGTCTCTATTGAGAAGTCTGGTGTTATTCTGATGGGTTTGCCTTTATATGTTACTTGGTCTTTTTCCTTTGCAGCTCTTAATATTTTTTCTTTGTTCTGTATATTTAGTGTTTTGATTATTATGTGGCGAGGGGACTTTTTTTTGGATCCAGCCTATTTGGTGTTCTGTAAGCTTCTTGTATCTTCATAGGTATTTCTTTCTTTAGGTTAGGAGAGTTTTCTTCTACGATTTTGTTGAATATATTTTCTGTGCCTTTGAGTTGGTATTCTTCTCTTTCTTCTATCCCTATTATTCTTAGGTTTGGTCTTTTCATGGTGTCCCAGATTTCTTGGACGTTTTGTGTTATGACTTTTTTGTCTTTAGTGTTTTCTTTGACTGACGAATCTATTTTCTCTATTGTGTCTTCAGTGTCAGAGATTCTCTGTTCCATCTCTTATATTCGGTTGGTTATGCTTGTTTCTGTAGTTCCTGTTCGTTTAGTCAGGATTTCTATTTCCACCATTCCCTCAGCTTGTGTTTTCTTGTCTCAATTTCATTTTTCAGATCTTGGATTGTTTCTTTTATCCGTTTAATTATTTTTTCTTGGCTTTCTTTGATTTCTTCCAATTTTTTGTTTGTTTTTTCTTCCATTTCTTTAAGGGGATTTTTTATTTCCTCTTTAAGGAAGTTTTTCATTTCCTCTTTAAGGGAATTTTTTATTTCCTCTTTTTTTTTTTTTTTTTTGGTTTTTCGAGACAGGGTTTCTCTGGGTAGCTTTGCGCCTTTCCTGGAGCTCACTTGGTAGCCCAGGCTGGCCTCGAACTCACAGAGATCCGCCTGCCTCTGCCTCCCGAATGCTGGGATTAAAGACGTGCGTCACCAACGCCCAGTTTTAAGTCATTTTTAAGAGTGATTTCTTCTGTTTCTTCTATCTTGGTATGTTCAGGTCTTGCAGGTGGAGAATCACTAGTTTCTGATGTTGCCATATAGGTCTTTATGTTGTTGCCTGTATTTTTGCACTGGCGTCTACTCATCTCTTCCTCTGCTCGGTGCAGGTGGTGTCTGTGTCTGAGAGTGCCTCTCTTGTTCTAATTTTTGGTCTTGGTTCACTAGGAGTTCTTGGTTAAATTGGTACTGTTGGGCTGTTTCTTCGGGAGCAGCTGATCTCAGTCGGTGAAGTATATACTTATGATTCTGGTGATCTGGTTCGGTGGCTGTGCGGTGCCTTCTTCTGTGTTCTCAGGTTATGTTTTGCTCATTCATCAACTCCTCAGCTGATCTTGTTTCCTCAGACTTCAAACTGTAGGGATCTGAGTCCTCTCCCGGATGGATTTCAGCTGAGCAGGGTAGTCTCACCAACACCTCCAAGTTGTTGGGTTTCTCAGGGTCAGCAGCTGGGCCCTGGGTTGGCCTCAGACAGAGTGTTCAGATGCGTTCTGGTTCCATCCCACGGAGATAGCTTATTCCCTGGGTGTTGGGATTAAAGTTGTCCCTGTTCCAAGTTCTTGATTAAGAGCCTGTTTTCACTAACTCTTCAGCGGGTAATAGCTCAGTTTCTGGTCTTTATTGGAACTGTGTTTCGCCCCCCCCCACCCCCCTGCCACCTGCCTTCACGTCAAGCCTGGCTGCCTCTGCCGGGCCTACCTTCCTCTTCCTCTGACGGCCACCACCGCCCGCGCCTGTCTGCCAAGTCTATGCTTCTTAATGAACTTCTGTACAGTTAGAACATCCATTCTGAAGCCAGGGAACTTCACTTTGGATTTTACACTTCATCAGTGTCAGTTGTATTTTCTTTCAGTTGTATTTTCTTTTTTTGTTTTTTTTCGAGACAGGATTTCTCTGTGTAGCTTTGTGCCTTTCCTGGAACTCACTCTGTAGACCAGGCTGGCCTCAAACTCACAGAGATCTACCTGCCTCTGCCTCCCAAGTGCTGGGATTAAAGGTGTGTGCCACCTGGCTTATCAGTTGTATTTTCATGTACTTATTTACTACAAAATCCTGGAAACTTCAGGACAGAAAAAAATCTAGGAAAACATTCACTCTAATTAAACTATCCTCATTTTTCACATAAGTTTGAACACTATAAAATCTGTCAGAACAGGTCCATCTTAAATACACACTTTCTTTCTTTCCTTCCTTCCTTCCTTCCTTCCTTCCTTCCTTCCTTCCTTCCTTCTCTCTCTCTCTCTCTCTCTCTCTTTCTTTCTTTTTTTCAAGGGAGGGTTTCTCTATGTAGCTTTGTCTCTCCAGGAACTTACTCTGTAGACCAGGCTGCCCTCAAACTCACAGAGATCTGCCTGCCTCCACCTCTGCCTCTTGAATGCTAGAATCAAAGATGTGCACCACCACCACTACCCAGCCTAAATACATTCTTAAACACTCTGTAGTACTGTGGACTGGAAGGGACATAGTTGGCCTGAGTAGTGGTATGAGGAAGAGGAGAAAGGCAAGAACATGAAGCACTGGGGTAGGTACATCTACTGAGACTTGTAATGTTCCTTACACATTTTTCTGCCTTCAAAAGAAATGTCATTTAGCCCAACCTAAATCCACTGCAATGGATTACACTGCAATTAATTGAAGCATTATGCAAATTAGCCTGTCACTCAGGAATTGGTGTCAGTCTCAATTTGAACAAGCCAATAGCTGATAGACAACATACTTTAAAATGTAATTATTCTTTTCTCATGTGCTACAATGATTGAGCTATGTAGTTGAGTGTTAGAAACCAGAAGAAAGGCGGTGTTTTGTTTGTTTGTTTGTTTGTTTGTTTTGTTTTGTTTTTCTAATCAAATAAAATCTTGGAGGCTGTATTCTGCCTAGTAGGCTTTTTAATGGGTGAATACTAGTGAACAGCAGTTGGAAAAAAAATCATAGTAGGTTAGAGAACCTGGGAGAGATGACAGGAATTTAGTTAAGAAGTTGAGGGTGCTACATTAACTTGTCTAGCTAAGGTAAAGCCCAAAATGGCAGTGAGAGCTTTAGAGAGAGATGGGCATGTCTAAGTATGTGTGATGCACTTCTTGGAGGGATATCATTTGAGATGAAGAATCCTGTGAAAATACTGACAATCACAAGTATTTCATTAAATTAATTTTACACAGGCTGTTTTTAGTGACATTAACTAAGGGGAGAAATCACAAAATGTGATTTGTGTACTGTTAGGGAGGCGGCAATTGTAATTAGAAGGGCCCAGGTATAGCAAACCACAGACTCCTACACTCAATGATGAGGTCTTTTGAACAAAACCTCATGGGAGTTTCCTAGAGACTGAGTTCATGTGCTATGTGTTTGTCAGGAATGAACAGAAATCATGCCATGTTTTGCCTCTTGGCTTTTACAAAGTGATGCTCAGCTTCCTTTTGGCCTTCCACACTCGTCGTCTGATTCTTCCTCATGAAGTCACTGTCTGTCCCTCGTAATTAATAAATGTTTGCTAGGAAGCAATTTAAAACTACATAAAATACTTCATTCCCCACCAGACTGTTAGCTCATTTACACGTTTGTTGATGTCTGAAAGCGTGCATTGTTCAGTAGGTGATCATTTATTTTAATGCTCCAGTTTTCCCCACTTTGGAAAGGGAGTCCCTTTTCAATCAGCTTTTGTATCTTTTACATAGACCCCATCACATTTTTCAGTGCTCTTTTGAAAGACACTGTCCTGCTTTTGTGAGGAAAGTTTCAGAAATCAATTTGTCCCTTGTTCGTCACTGCTTGAGATCAGCCATTTCTCCGTTGTGCCCTAATTTTATTTCACTGAATAGAATCTTACTTAGAATTCCTCATTTGGGCTTCTATGATCCCTATCCAGTTGAAGTCTGTGGGCTGTGCTCCCATGGTATCCTCGACCACTCTGGCTCCCACATTTTCCCCTCTCCCTCTTCCACAGGGTTCTCTGAGCTCCAAGGGGAAGTACCCAATGGGGGATCTTCAATTTGGGCTCTCTCTCTGCCTAATGTTCGGCTGTGGGTCTCTGCATCTGCTCTCATCAGCTGTCGGGAGTAGCCTCTTCGATGATGATTGGGCTAGGCTCTGATCTATGAATATAGAAGGCTATTGTGAGCAATCGGTGGCCTTCATGGGTCTGTATTAGGTCCTATGCAAGTATGATATGGTTGTTAGCTTGATGTTTTGGTGGGACCCCTGGCAGTGGGAGAGGGAGTGTCTCTGGCTCTTTCATTCCTTCTACCACATGGGTTCTGAGGTCTGAACTCAGGTAATTGGACTTGGCAGCAATTTTAAAACTTTAACCTGCTAAGTAACCTCACCAGTCCTCGCTTTCTCCTTTTAATTTTGCCTGGGACACCAGCCCATGGAATGATGCCACCCATCTTTCTTTCTTATTCCTCTTCCCTTATACTTTCCTGGTGTCTTTGCCCATTCGAGTATTGTTAAGATTTATAATGGACTCAGGCTGAAGGTAGAAGAGGAAGAGGAAAAGGAAGAAGAGGAAGGAAAAAGTAGAGGAAGAAGAAGGAGGAGGAGGAGGAGGAAGAGGAGGAGGAGGACATGCAAACTCTACTCTATGTCCTCTTTGTCTTAGTGGAAGTTCAATAGAGACTTTAGAAACCAAGAGATGGAAAGAAGAAGCTGAGCTCAGCATCAGGCACAGGAGCAGCACACTCCATACAGCCTCTGTTATCTCAGGGCACTTGTACCTCAAGCCACAATTTCCTCTTTGGTAAAACTGAGACAAAATTAATTCAGCAAGCACTTACTAAGCACCTACTATATAGCACTAATGTAAACTATTTAACATATTAAAATAAAACAGCAATTTAAGAAGACAAAAAATAACCCACCATTTTCTTTAGTTTCCTGATGATGCCTTTATCAGCTGTCGGGAGTAGCCTCTTCGATGATGATTGGGCTAGGCTCTGATCTATGAATATGATTTCCTGATGATGCCTTTAGACCAAAGCTGTCCCATTATTGGTCCATTAATTTGTTCCTTTATGGTGAAAAACAGTATCTTATTACTTGGGAATTAGCTTGTGAATTTAATATTCAATGACATTCACTGCCCTGAAAAAATCCCAGGAGAGAAATGTTGTAAAATGTGATTGAAGTGGTCTCCACCAATTCACTTAGTGGTCACTGGGGAGTAAAAAGTTCTACATAAAATCCTGTGCACAATGCCTTACATATACCAAAGAACTCATTTGAAATGATCATTTTTTTCCATTGCTAATGAGGCCTTGTAAGTTGAAATCTGAAAAAGGTAAAAACATAATGTAATAGGTGTTTCTTCGATATTAAGTCTATTTTATACTAAGAGATAATAAAATTCACTCAGCTGAGTGCACACACACACACACTCACACACCTAGATTAACATGTACATCCCTCTCAAAACCTTAACACATTTTCCTTGGGAATGAAAGGCAAGGATGATGAGAAACAAACTCCTTTTATAGTTATTCCACTTCTCCTAGGTCATGATTTTTCTAGTAATGCCTACTTACTTTGTTGTTCAAGCATAAAACCGAATCTTGGCTTACAATATAGCATATGAAGCCCCATGCTACAGACAGCAGAAGAATTTACCAAACACACACATTGCTAGAAAGAAAGAACTTATTGAAACATCCTAAAAACATTGTGGCAAGTTTCCATAAGCGGGGTCACACTGCTGAGGGGAGGTGAAAGTTACTTTATTAAGGGGGGAGTTACCTGAGGTTATCATCATGGGACTGTATCTGAGATGGGCCTCTCCTTTTCTGAATGAGGAGTGAATCATACAGCATAAATTGTCTCTCTTGAGGTGGGCCATTTACGCAAGGTGCCACCAATAACTAATATTTGGCTCCATGTATCATCTGTGTGAAACACCATGGGCCAGACTCTGTATAGTCATAGCCTGATAGTTAGTGTGAGAATTTTGCTTTTATTTTTTTGGCCTTTTGTGTACACAAATCAGAAACTTTATACAGTGCTTTCTCTAAACATGTTCTCAGAAGGATCATTGATGTAGCTAATTTTCAGATTTTGAAAATTTGTGGTTTGGTGTCCAAATGGAAGACATGACCTGTCATAGTTGAGAGAGGCAGAACAGGATTCTGTCCCTGCATCATAGCTACTCATTCTGTATTTCTCTCCTGCATTCTTCAGGATTCAGGAAAATTATAATGAGCTTTAAAAGAAAACTTATCTCAACTTCAAATATTTTCCTAATTGAGTAATTGAATCAGTAGTTTGGGGGCTTTGAGGGAATCATTATATTAGCCTTGAGATAGAAATAGCCTGTCCCTAGGTTGAAAAGTGTTACATTTAAATTGATACTGCTTTTCCCTAATGTGCAATTACCAGAGACAAAGACCTACTTTTGTAGATAGTGCAAGGCAAAAGGAAGCAGGTACTGTGCTGCCTTCCTCTCACTTCTCAGGGTCAGTCTATTCCTGAAATCTCTTTGTTGAAATTTCTATTGTTGTTCTAAATTGTTAGGACTGAGTCTCCTGGTGGCAGCCCAGGACTGCTTTAAGTAAAAGAACAAATTCACAGGACAAGGGCAGGGGAGTGCTGCCCTGTACCAGGTACTCTTCATGCTGTATCCCTTCCAGGCTTCCTAGTCACCCTGGAGACCATGCATGCCATTGGTTTGTTGCTCATCAGTCCCATCACCCACTATGTACTTATTTTCTGCCCACTGAGGACCAGAGCCATGGAAATGGTGATGATGGCACTGTCCTATAATTTTGGACTTTGCTCTGTAGCAGAAGAGACAAATAAGGAACAGAAAGCAAAGTGCAATGTTAAATACAGCCCAGTTACTTCAGGTTAGGACTCTCAGGACTTAACCCTTGATTTGATTGAGAAAACAAAAGCAACAGAGTATTAGTGAAGCTGGAACTTAAGTTACAGGAGTAAAGGGCTGCTGACACATCAGACTAGGAAGGTACAGTGTTCTACGGAAGTGATAAAATTCAATGAGAACTGACAGCAGGTGACACAGGAACCAGATTGTCTGAGAACACTATTGTCAACCAGGGTGGTTCTTTCCCTCCCTGTAGTGACTGTCTATTGGCTTTTAGATAGTTAGTCAATTGACAAAATGGGAAGAGAGGAAACCATTACTGGCTTCTGGGAATCAGAGCCCCAGGATGCTGCAGAACATCCTGCACTGCAAAAGACAGTCTCTCAGAAAGAAGAAACATCCCATATAACATGCCAATTGTGGTGACGTTAAAGAAACCTATGGCCAAGGGTCGAGTATAAAAGGCTACTTTCTGTTTCACAGTAAATTTGCATCCATTGTGACAGTCTAATTTTGCTCTATGTTTAGTGCTTAGTAAACATCCAACACGTGGCAGTCTACTTGTCAAGAACATAAAGAGGAATGAGACTTCCAGAGTGGACTATCTGGAAGCTGAGGCACCAGGGAAGACAAATGCAAAGGTCTAGAAGTAAAAGCTCCTAGTGAGTGAAAAAGGAAACAGTAACCATGTCTTAACTAGAGAAACTGTGTGATATGATCACTATGATGAACAAAGTTGAGCCTCAAGATGGTCTAGTGTAGGGAAGGAGCAGATCTTTCTTTCTCCTAGCAGAACCTCATGAGAACAGAAGAAAAGGCAACTAAGATATCCACTTCCAACCAAGGAAGAGAAAACTATCAAGTGTGTTTTCTAAGCTAATCACAGAAACAGTGACTAGTGACTACCCCAAGCATGATCCAAGATCTAAAAAAAAAAAAAAAAAAAAAAAAAAGATACTGCATATGACATGTCTTTTTGAGCTCCCAACACCCCTCTTCTTAGAAAGGTTTCCTTTGTCTTCATCATGTTACTTCTCTGCACTCACTTTACCCGAGCACCTTTTGAAATGTGTTCCACATTTCAAAGACAATTGCTAGAGCAAAGAGAATTAAAATGGTACAGTCATATATTAAGGTAATAGAATATTATTCATCTCCAAAAAGAAACTAGCAATCAAGCCTTTAAA
Organism: Peromyscus aztecus; assembly: GCA_902168405.1. Lineage (NCBI taxonomy): Eukaryota > Metazoa > Chordata > Mammalia > Rodentia > Cricetidae > Peromyscus > Peromyscus aztecus. The sequence goes on along the minus strand of CABHPQ010175241.1, from coordinate 38,964 downwards.
GGATATGGAAGAAAATTAAAAACCTAGGATTAAGTGAAAGAATCCAATGGTAAAGTTACACACACAATCAGCTTCCAAATATATAATATCCTAGAAAATAGTAACACTATAGTGAATATAAAAGACATCACTACCTAGCACTGGGTGAGAGGAGATACCAATGAACTGGAGGAGCACAGGGAACATTTGAGGCAGTGAACGTGCACTATTAGATGTTACAATGGTAGTTTTCTCAATCAAATCAAGGGTTAAGTCCTGAGAGTCCTAACCTGAAGTAACTGGGCAAGACTGATCAGTTAAGACTGATTCCAGAGAACAACAAATATTTTTGTACCTCTCAAGCTTCCCAGGGGACATGCTCATAGTAAACAAACTATCTTATCTTTTATTTGCCAAATCTGTGAACCACAGCCTGCCTAAATTAACTCTTAATTTTGTTCACAGTTTTCTGACGACAGTAACCCTGACTCAGGGCTTTGTTATCCATTCTTTAAAAAGAAGATGCATTCCCTTTGTCTGTCAGCCAGGATTCTATTTTACTCATTATGAAGTCTTGATTCTAATGGATTAAATGATAAGGAAATGCATTTTGTCTATTATGAGGGTCCAGCATGGTTTTAGGTATGATGCAGGTAGGATGCAGTTAAGCATCTTTACATTCTCTCAAAGGTGTATGCTCCTTAGTTGGTCCCACTGGTCCTCCCATTTCTTCTCTGGCAAAATTGCCACGTGTCTCCATAAATCAAAATTTTGATATGTATCCATATCAAAATCAATCCTTACAAACTCCTCTGAGCTTCATTTTGACAGAAGCCTGATAAGTTTGGGGGACTAGGGCCAAAGCCCTCTAGAGGCTACGACAAAGGGAGAAGTGGGGAATCTGGTGAGGACCTGGGATCCTTTCTGTGAGGAATCCAGGTCTGGATGTGTAACCCAGGGCACCACAACCTCTTGAGTGGATTTTCCATTTGCAGTTCCTAGTTTGTCAAAGCATATTTTGCTTTGCTGCCGTTTATCCAATGAACATGTATTGAATATCTGTGCTATTCCTTTCTTCTTTTTTTTTTCTTTTTTTGGTTTTTTCGAGACAGGGTTTCTCTGTGTAGCTTTGCGCCTTTCCTGGAACTCACTTGGTAGCCCAGGCTGGCCTCGAACTCACAGAGATTCGCCTGGCTCTGCCTCTGAGTGCTGGGATTAAAGGCGTGCACCACCACCTCCCCGTTTTTGTTTTTGTTTTTTTTTAAGATTTATTTATTATGTATACAGCATTTATGACTGCAGGCCAGAAGAGGGCACCAGGTCTCATTACAGATGGTTGGGAACCACCATGTGGTTGCTGGGAATTGAACTCAGGACCTCTGGAAGAACAGACAGTGCTCTTAACCGCTGAGCCATCTCTCCAGCCCCCGCTATGCCTTTCTTAAAACAAAAACATGGACATTCTATGCCAGCCCTCAAGCTTCAGTGCTACCCTATCCCACCTAATTAAATCTGCTTTTCTGCTTGCCATTCTGGGTCCTAATCCTGTGTCATTTCTCTGGACTTCTCCGGATTCAGAGTGTGCTCAGCTCAGATGTAGCTGGAATTCTCTGAAGATGCCTTCTATTTTCCTGAAAATGCTTCTACTTACTATTTTCCTCTGCCGTGGACCTCCATCCACCACAGCAAGCCCGCACCTGTCTGGCAGAATCGGAATTGATCTTTGGAGAGTCCAATCCCACCTAGTATAAAGCAACCCACCTAATTTTCATAAGAACAGTAGTACTACTATTCTCTAGTCACCTGCTTTATCACTGAATATTGGATACACAATCATTTATTTAAAAAAAGCACAGGAAGTAGAAACAGTCACCCCCATTTTCTAAGTAAGATACACTGAGAAACTTGCCTCAGATTCACTTTCCTGGCCAGCAGGAGTCTGGGCTTCCTTCTGAAATTGATTTTCAGATCAAAGTATCCCATTGTAAAGCCTGAACACAGGAACCCAGGAAAGGGATCCAAACTCTACTTTCCCGGGTTTGAAAGTCAACAAGCACCACCTCCTATTGTTTCTGTGGCTGGCTGTGCCCCAGGCAAACTGGAGGCCTTTTTACCCTTAACACACTATTGTTTGAAGTCATGTTCAATGAGTTTTAGCAGCTTTATTGAGATAATTTGTATACCATATAATTAACCCATTTAAAGGTTGTAATTGAATGTTTTATTATAGTTGTATTATCATTACTATAGCAAAGTTGGAGTATTTCTTATTTTAAAATGGATAGCCATAACCATTAACTACAACTATCTTAACCCTATCCCACCACTCAATCAGTATCTCATAAACTTACCACTGGCCTACTATCTATCTCTGTTCATCTGACTGACTATTTTAGACATTTCAAATAAATTGAATTATACAATGTGATTTCTTATTACTGATTTCTTTCACTTGGTGTGATTTTTTTTAAGGTTTATCCAAATGTAGCATATTTTAGAATCACATTCTCTTAAATGCTAAATAATATCTTACTGTAAGAATATGCACTCTTGGCCGGCACACACTTTGGATTCCAACACTAGGGAATCAGAGGCAGGCATTTCTCTGTTTCCATAGTGTGGCTAATAGAATAGGAATACTACGGAAATTTGTATACAAATACTATGGAAGTATATATTATAATTTTTCTTGTATATATGCCAGTATATGTTAACCACCACGGCAGATGATAATCTTATTTTCCAAAGGCAATTTCTCAAGCATCCACAGAATCCCACATCTATACCAGCAGGGCATAAGGTTCCTAATATCACCTCATCCTCACTAATACTTACTATTTTAATTCATCTTGTCCCTAGTGTAAGTGAAGGGATTTCATTGTAATCTGATTTGCATTTACCTAATGACCAATTATATTTTAGTACCATTTCAAACACAGGGTATTTTCGTGTCTTCACTGGAGAAATGTCTAGTAAGATCTTTAGTCTATTTTTAGTTGAATTATCTTTTTTATTGTTGAGTTATGAGTTCCTTATTTATTCTAGACCTTATTTCCATATCAGATATGCTTAGGGAATGTTGCTCCCACTCTGAGATTTGCCCTTCACAATCTTGATAGTGTTCTGGGAAGTACAAAGAGTTCAGTGTAGATAAATTCCTGTTAATCTACTTTTGCCCCTGGTGTTTGTGCTTTGGGCATAATGTAATCAATTTTGCCTAATCCAAGGTCACAGGGAATTACTTCTGTATTTTCTTTTAGAGGTTGTAGGCTTAGCTATAACATTCATGTTTATGATCTATTTTGAATTAATTTTTGTGCATGTGAAGGGTCCAACCCTTTTTTTCTACAAACGGATATCCAATTGCAACTATTCATTGAAAAGAAGATACTTTTCCTGTTTATTGTTTTGAAGATTCCTATTGAAAATTATTTGAACATACATGAATATGTTCAATATGCATTCATATATGAATTTACTTCTGATTGTAATTTTATCACCTTTTATCCATATGTCTACATTTTATAGCACTTACTAAGTGTATGAAAATTTCAACACAATTTCAATGACAACACAAAAAATCATATACCTATTGAAAAATAGCAATGTCAATGACTGTTGTCTTATAGTAAGTTTAAACATTTTTTTACAATTATTTAATTATTCACTTATTTATTTAAGTGTGTGTGTGTGTGTGTGTGTGTGTGTGTGTGTGTAGCAAGGCTCACATGTGAAGGCCATAAAATGATTTATAGAATTTCATTCTCTCATTCCACCTTGGAGGTTCTGGGGATTGAATTCAGATCATTACGTTTGGTAGTAAGTCCCTTTACCTACAGAGAGAGCTCACTAGAATTTAGAGCAGTGATTTTCAACCTTCCAAATGCTGTGATTCTTTAATACAGTTCCTCATGTTGTGGTGACCCCAACCATAAAATTATTTTTATTGCTACTTCATAACTGTAAATTTTGTTACTGTTATGAATCGCAAGGTAAATATCTTATAGGCAGGATGGTCTTAGGTGACTTCTGTGAAAGGCTCATTTGACCCACAAAGGAGTTGTGACCCACAGGTTGAGAACCACTGCCTTAGAGTAAGTTTTAAAAGAGAAATTGAATGTACTCAAAGTATGGTCTTCATTTTCAGAATTATTTGGGTTATTTGGGCTCCAAGTGTTTCTATATGAATTTTAGAATCAAACATACATTTTTACCAAGAAGACTTGCCTATCATAAAGTAGCCGTGGAAGTGGGGCATTTCTGTAGGAACTGGGCTGAATTTGTACAGTGTTTGACCACCTTAATAATACTGTTTTCCAAAACATGAACACAATGTATTTTTCCCTTTATTTAGATATCTTTTCAGGTACCTCAACAGTTTTCAGAATATAAATATTTCACTATTTTAAATTTGTTTTTTTTAATCCCAGCTTGTTTTTTATACAGTAGTAAAAAGAAAATTATTGTCCTATATAAGTTTAGAGAAATACAATTTCTTTTTGTGGTTCATCTTGTGGTTTGAAACTTTTTTTACTTTGTCATAAGAATTTTCAAACAATGAAAACATTAAAAAATAAAGCTAGTTGGGCAGTGGTGGCACATGCCTTTAATCCCAGCACTTGAGAGACAGAGCCAGGAGGATCTCTGTGAGTTTCGAGGCCAGCCTGGTCTACAGAGTGAGATCCAGGACAGGCACCAAAACTACACAGAGAAACCCTGTCTCGAAAAACAAACAAACAAAAAAATCCAAACAAACAAACAAAAAAAAAATAAAAGAAAAAAGAAACAAAAAAGAAAAAAACTACTCAGACTCTATCACAGAGTTAATATGAAAAAAACATTAAGCATTGAAAAGCTATAAAGGCCGTCTTTTGTGTGAAGCAAAGCAAAGCTGTCTTAGACACAGTGTTTTTCACAAGATCATTGGCAAGTAAAGGAGGCAGGGCTCCTGTGACTGTGTTCCTCACGCCAGACTCCCTCCCTGCCCTTGCCGTGGTTACCTGACGGCATTGCCCCATCTAGTGGTTTTCCTTAGCACACATCTCTCGCAGCTTCCTCTGAAGGGTATCTTTGACAACACTGGACACACAGAGGTTTACTGAAGGTTCGTGATAAATTTTTGTCCATCAAGGTTTTCAGATACTGAATTATGCTTATAAAGCATAGTCACGAACAAAGGCTTTCAGAGACAATGGCGGCCAGCAGTGTCCTGAGGGCACTGCCTAGCTTCACGTGCCTGGAAAATCTTCAGTAAGTTTTATGGGAAAGTTCTGCTTGTGTGTGCATTCAAGAGAGAAAGTCTTCAAGAGCTAAAAAGAGAAAGAGAACATGAAGGCCGAGCTATGAGCCACAGCTCAAGTCAATAGAGTTCAAGTCATGGAAACAATTTCTCCAGCTCAGGGTCAGTTTTGATTAATTAGCAGTTATTTTTATGGTTTTCACTTTTGCTGCAGTTTGAATGCCTGGTAGTTTTTTTTATTGGATATTAAACATTGTGGATTTTATCTTCTAGGAGGCTGCTATGGTTTGTGTCCTGTCCTTCCAAATTAACACATTGAAACCTAACCCCAAATGAGAGGCCTCTGGGAGTTGGAGCCATCCTACAAGTTGTTAGTGTCCTGTAAGGTATAAGACGTCTCAGTGAGCTCCCTTGTCCCCTTTTCCAGGCACGTTAACAATGTACGATTTCTGGGTGCCAGAAAGTAGCCTCTCATCATGGAACCTGACTGAGACTTGGTCCTGGACCTTCCAGCCTCTAGAACTATGGCAGATATGTCTCTATGACTAGAAGCCAACTATCTTATGGTGGCTTTAACAGACTAAGACAAATATTGATGTTCTTGGCTATTAAATACATTGAAATTTCTTATTAACCCACTTCCACTATGTGAAAGTAACTTTATCCCCATATATATGTGGTGTGTGTGTGTATGCGCATGTGTGTATGTGTGTGTATATGTGTGTGTATGTATGTGTGTATGTGTGTATGTATGTGTGTGTATGTGTGTGTATGTGTGTGTGTGTGTGTGTGTGTGTGTGTGTGTGTGTGTGTGTATGCGCGTGCGTGCCATTAGACAGGTGGTACCTATAGTTAGTGTTTCATTTAGGATACTGGCTTCTTTTTTCTACTACCTAAGAAGGGCATTTTTAGTTTCAAAGGCTATAGGATACACAACAAAGAGTTTCTGGACCTAAAAGGCTCAGTATATTTACTGCTTAACCCTTTATAGATGTTTTCTCAGATTAATGTTCCCACAGTCCTAAATATAAGCATTCTAATTGATGTCATTTTTAGTATGAGGGTGATTATTTTATTCTGTTTATGATGCCGTTAGCAACTACATTCATGTGTTATATCTGATATCCACTACAATATCTTCACGAAGTCACATGTCTGTATTTGACAACGGGATAAAGAAGTGAGCATTCTACCCGCAACACACTCACATAAAAACAAGACGGTCACTTTTAACTGTCAACTTGACACAACCTGGAGTCATCTGGGAAGAGAGTCTCTGGGAAGGATTGCCTAGATCAAGTGGGCCTGTGGGCACGTCTTTGTGGAGGGGGGTTGTCTTGATCAAGTTAATTGATGTGGGAAGACCCATCCCAATGTAGGTGGCCTCATTCCCTAGGTTTGGTCCACAAACTATGAAAGACATGCATTCATTTCCCCCTCTCTTGATTGTGGCTGTGCCCCTTAACCTCCCTGCTGTCATGGTCTGCAGCCTGGAATTGTGAGCTAAAATAAATCCTTTCTTCCCTATGTTGCTTTCTTTCCTAGGTCAGAGCAGCAGAAATGAAGCCAGAACACGTGTCAAGTCACAGGCCCATCATGAGATCTGTAATCATTTTTACGGGAAGAGAGAGTACGTAATTGCAAATCAAATCCAAAATACACATCCTGATTAAGCAAGGCAAAGAGAACCCTGTTATGCAACATGGCCTCTGAGCCTTTCACAGGTAATATCAGTCTTTTGTTTGCAAATATTATGTTCATTAAAAAAATAAGATGGAATTTAATCACCATACATTACATGTGTGTATGAAACTGAAGACAACAATGTCCTAAAATAGAAAGTGGTGATGGTGTCATGGGCCTATGAGGATGCTGGACTAAAGTCTATCAAATTGTGCAAACAAGCAAATTGTATACTATGTGAATTATTTGTCAGTAAAGATTTTATAAAATGTAAAAAAATGTCAATATGGTTTCAAGATTGGTTGTTTCCATTTTGTGATATTTCAGTGAGAATCAACTACCTTTTAATATAAGCTTATTTTAAAATACTAATAAAATCTTGAATTACTACTAGAGAACTTCACAGGTCTCAGTTATATTCAGATTTCCACGATTTCATTGAAAAAAGACAGAGGCCAGAGAAGAAAATACCAATCAACACCAGGGTCTTCCAAGTATGGAATTTCATGCATATTATATCATATTAACAGCAGCTCTTCATGTAGGCTTCTTCAACTCCAATGCAACAGGAAACGTGAGTTTTCCAGAGGCAATGCTGATCCTGGTCCAAACTGCAAGGAAATGATGCAGCAGGAATCAGAGCCTGACTAAACACAACTTTGAGCCCTGATAGGCCCTACCATGACTGCCTACTGTTGACAGCCACCCACAACAGAAGGAAGTAGAGTCAGCGGCTGTGCACTGTCAGCAATACACTTGTAATAATTTCTGCCATTCATAAGTGCTGGCCTCTAAGAGATGAGAACGCTTTCCAGTGACAAGAAGTCTGAGGCCCTTAGATTAGAATAATTCATGGTTCTCTTCTCAATAAGAATCTGGGTTTGACCTACAAAGACAACCAAACCAAACTAGTGGGAACTCATGAACTTTAGACCAACAGCCGTGGAGCCTCCATGGGCCTGGACTAGACCCTCTGCATAAGCGAGACATTGTGTACCTTGGTCTGCTTAAGGCCCCCCTGGCAGTAGGATCAAGATCCATCCCTGGTGCATGAGCTGGCTTTTTGGAGCCCACCACCTATGGTGACACACCTTGTACAGCCTTGAGGCAGGGGGAGAGGCTTGAACCTGCCTCTACTGAATGTACCAGGCTTTGTTGACTCCCCATGGGAGACCTTGCCTTGTTGGAGGAGGGAAAGAGGGGTGGGTTGGTGAGGGGAAAGGAAGGCAGGAGGGGCAGGAGGAGGGAAGAGAGGGGGATCTGTGATTGGTATGTAAAATGAATAAAGAAGAATCTGGGTTTGAACTCACACTTCCTGATTTATTGGAGGTGGTATGGTCAAAGCACTCCTTGATTAGTGGGAATGAAATTATGCAAAACTAGATTGTGTGTATATATCAACATTTGATGATTCTCAAAGGAAATAATTGGTTATGATCACTTTAAAGCAATCACATTAGGTGGTGATTGTTCTTGCTATTAACAGGGCTTAAGCGTGTAGCCCATGTGGTCTGTGCAGTGTTTATTCCATTAGCTCCCTAGTGGTGGACATTTGAGTTGCTCCCAATTACTTGCTAATGCACATGTAATGCCTCCTTCATTTCAGCTTTTCTTAGAGAAATTCATCACAAGCAGATCACCACCACAGCTATATCGAATTAACAAATATTTATAGTTTCTATTGACTAAGACCCACACTTCTTTTGTTTCGTATTATAAAACTTTTTTAAAACACAATTTCTGTATTGATTCTCTGGGAATTTCACACCATGCACCCTAATTCTGCTCACCTCCTGGTCCCAGCATATCCTTTCCTCACCCTTACAGCTCCTCCCCCAAAGAAAACTTTTAAAAAATCAAAACAAAGCAAGCAAACAACAAACAAAATCAAGAACAAACAAACAAACCAAAAACAAACAAACAAACAAAAATCTCCACCTCCTCATTTCTCCTTCTTTCCTGCCTCTCCAACACCTCTTCATTCATCCTGGTGGCATTAAGAGCAGTGTGTCACATTGGATACCTTTTTGTCCAGTCAGCTCTACTAGCAAACGTTCATTGTAATGAGTCACTGGTCTGGTTCAAAGCCTCTGGTTCCTGGTACACCATCATCATTGCATCCTCACGGGAACTCCTCTGGGATATCCCGTGGACAAAAGAGCCATGGAGATCCTGCAGATACTGTTCCACAGGAACAGCCCCTTCACAAGCTCCAGCAGGTCCTAGATGAGACCCACACTTCTTATTGGAACCTTGTCATTTCTACTCACTTGTTACTGCTCAGAACAGACTTGATGGTCAAGCCCAAGGTTGAAGGGGGAAACAGCTCTACTCATGATGAGACTGTAACAGGAGTATCGATATGGAGTCTCTGAACTGCTCTGAGTTACACAACCAGTGGCTATTTTGTATGACACTTCATCAATATATCCCTGAAATACACTCTTGAAAGAAGAACTCAACTGATGTTACTGGTACAAAGGTGAGATACATCTGCAGATTTCCTATATGCTGCCAACTTCTCTTTCATAGTCGCTGAAATGTTTTATAGTCACAGCATATGACATTGTTTCCCTAGCACGTTTTGATAATCACACTTTGGATTTAATTTGTAATATTGTGAGTATAGCTACAGTTTTTAATGCATTAAAAGCCATTTATATTTTTATATGATCGCTTTGTATTTCTGCCCCTATTTTTAATAAAGATTTGACCCGTTATTTCTATATCTTAGAAGCGTCTTGCACAATACAGGAATTATTACATGGCTCACAACATGCAATTGCATATATGTTTTCCACATTAATTTTTGGAGAATTTCATCTACGTATACAATATGGTTATATCTGTCTTCCCACTCTCCGAGTCTCCCTACACCCTACCCAATATCTCCCCTCTCAACGTCATGTCTTTTCCTTCCTTCTCATTCTCCTCCTCTTCTTCTCCTGATAACTCAGCAAGTCTGATTAGTCCTGCCAATATGTGCATGGATGTGGACTGTCCATGGAAGCTTGGAACCAGCCATTGACTGTACTTTCCTAAAATAATGCGCTCCCTAGGCAGGCTACCGTGGGCTGCCAATAGCTCCCAGAATGGGGTGTGGCCTAGAGTACATCTCCATTGTTTCCAGGAATCTGGACTGGTTTGGTCCCGTCTACAGAAGCCCAGCTGGTGTGAGTTAGTCATTCCAATAGCTGTGTCGTGTCCAGAAGACAGCATGTCACAGTGTTTCTCCCACTCCCCATCTTTCAAATGCTTTCCTGTGGTCTTCTACGATGCTCCCCGAGCCTTGGAGGATTGCTGGTAGCATTCAATCTCTTGTTCTCAGCACTGTGACCAGGTACGTGCCTCTGCACTGACTGCTGCTCACTGCCAAAAGAATTGTCTCTTACCAAGGTTGAGAGCAGAACAGAACTGTGCTGTAAATTAAAAGACACACTCCAGAGTTTTCCTTATTGTGGGTCTCTTTAAATTTAAATATTTTTAATTTTTATTTTTTATGTGTGTGAGAATTTATTTTATTTGACTGCATGTCTGTTCGTATACTACATGTGTACCTGGTGCTGTGGAGGCCAGATGATGGTGTCAGCTCTCCTGGGACTGGTGTCACATATGGTTGTGAGTCACCAAGTGAGCGCTGAGAACTGAACCTAGGTCCTCTGGAGGAGCAGCCTGTGCTTTTAACCACAGAGGCAGCTTTTTAGCCCCTTATTATGTTTTGATATAGAAATGTCTTAGGTGCAACTAAGTGCATCACTTATGTTTTTTATTGCATCAAATCTGGGGGCTTAGTCAGGAAGGGTTTTACACATAGACAGAGTCAAAACCCATCCATTTTCTTGTCTTACTTACACATTTTCACTTTTACACTTAAAACTTTCACACTTGTATAACATATCCTGTTATAAATGATGAATCCAATTTTAACTTTTAAAAAAATATGGCTATGCTTACTATAATTTGAGATGCTACAATTTTTTAATATTATGAAGCCTTGTGCAATTAGATCTACTTATGAATTGCCCCCTGCTGTTCTACTGGCATGCTGTCTGCTTCAGTGGCAGAAGAAACTCTTGCTGTTGTTGGTTTTTCAAGACAGGGTTTCTCTGTGTAGCCCTGGTTGACCTGGAACTCACTTTGTAGACCAGACTGGCCTCAAACTCATAGAAATCTGCTTGTCTCTGCCTACTGAGAACTAAGATTAAAAGCATGCACCACCATACCTGGCCCAGAAGAAACTTCGAATGATAGAAAATTTAAATAGTCTTTAAGTATCTTGTGACCTAGCCCAACCAAGTTCTATAGGCTCCTTCACTGTGTCTCAGAGTTTACCATGTGCTGTGTGTATTATACAGTTATATTATTGTACTGTCTATATTTGCCACAAACTTAGTGACTTGAAACAAGACTCACAGTTTTTCTCACAGTGTTCGGGGGTCATGAATCTGGAATTAGCTTCATCCATCCATCTATCCATTCATTCATTCATTCATTCGTATAGTTATGGTTTCACAAGGCCACAGTCCAATTATTCCCTGGGCTTCATTGTTATTTGGAGTTCTGACGTGGAAGAATGTGCTTCTATGTCAACTACTTTTTTGACATAATTTATTTCTTTGTGATCATTGGATTGAGGGCCCTGAATTCTTGCAGGCTGTTTCTCAACTCTGTCCCCAGTGTCTGGAACCCATCCAAAGCCTGCAAAAACTTGAAAATGCTTCCTTGATACACAGCAAATCTACTCAAGGAGCATGAACTCTTGGAGCAGTCTGCTACACACAGCCTTACCCCTACTCCAGTGTAATCACGGACTGACCTTTGCCTCATCCTTAAGTTTATGAATAAAGCACTGTGTTTTTCCTTTATCTCTGTTGAGAAATGCATTCATATTTCTAATCTGTAACATAATTTACGTAAGAGTCCCACTTCCTCTGATAGTAAAAAAGCCTACAATAATTTTATTTTTCAATGGGGTGGGTGTGGCAGGCAGTGATTGTCTCACCTCTTGGGAAAGACTGTTTGGATAAAATGAAGGTGATTAGACTCAAGTGTGGAAACACGTTGCAGACTATCATCACTCCTCTTCTCACAATCTAGCACACGAAAGAGATACCAAAGATCTGGCAGACTCCTGAGCTTCTAAGAAGATGCACCTTCCCATTTTGCTCTAAATGTAATCAGAATGTCTAGAAACCTAGGCCTCTATGGGCTTAAGCACTTGAGCCATCTCTCCATTCTCAAGCAGCAGGCAGATCTTTCGAGTCTGCGTGGAGCTGCTCTCTCTAAGTGGGTCTGGGGCTTATCAGCTGCCATCACCTACCTTGTCACACACTGCAGAACACTTTGGTCCTTGCTCTCCTGTGATTAATACCTTGCTTTGTTCCAAGACTCATTGCTGGGGGTTATAAAGACTGTGGACTAAGTATGTTTCAAAAACAGTCTTCTGATTTAGGACCCCAGCTACAAAGGGATACACGGTATCACTCATTTTGGAGTGTACTTGGCCAGTTTTAACTCCTTGGCCATAGCGATAATGGGAACATCCAACTTCACATACTAGATGCTCTGCTGAGTGCTTTGCATATGTCAACCTATCACTATAGTGATTTTATGAAGACGGTTTTGCTAGGATGTTCTCTTTGACTCATATCAATCTCTGCTCTGCTTCCTGCCATCAGGTGAGTACCACTTCCCTGCCTTGTGTTTCCATAATCATGCTTCATGTATGCCACTGCCCTAAAACCAATGGAGCCAGCTGACCATGGAATAAAACCTGATAAACTATGAGCCTAAATAAAGTTGCATTTATCTTGTATATTACGGTGATTAAAAACTACACCTTCTTTGCTCAGAACTAATAAGGGAAAGCACTGTTCACGCTGCCTGGCAAAGCAAAACTATCCAACAAACATCCATGATTCTCCATGAATAATTGTTAAAAAGCTGCCATGATAGAAAAGTCAATGGCAAGATGAAACACTTAATCTCTATACTGCTTGTGGGTCACGGACACCAGAATTTGGGATTTTATTCTAAATTTAGTGTATCAGCAACAGTAGGGGCTGAGTCACAGAAATGCTGACTTTTTTACTCACTCCATGGTTAGGGTCTGCTGATGGAGTCAAAGACTTATGAACTAGGTTATAAGGCATGGAGTGTTAACATCTCATATTCTAATATTGTCTATAGCTGGCAACCCTGCTGTGCCTGCATTTAAAGTGGTTAAAAATGCGTGCTCACTTTCAGAATCCTCTCATCATAATCCCCAGGCAAGCACAAACATATGGACTCTAGGTGTGGCCCTTACTACCACAGGATGGCCTGTTGTAGACAAGAGGAAATATTAAAGTGATTAGAATCAATAACCGTCTTTTCTGATGGATATGAACTTTGTGGGATCAGGACAGGAAATAGTCTCTCTTGGTTCCTGTGGTTCCTTTATTAAGAGTAATGAACACATGTAGCAGCTATCCAATAAATTTCTGTACAATAATGTCTGAAGAGTGGTTCTGTACAATGAGGAAGGGGATTTCCATGCAATACCAATCTAGCCATTGTACTTGCCCTGTCAAAAGCCAGGTAGGTCTACACTATGCTTTTCACCATGGTCAGCATTTTCAGTGGCTTTCACAGGCAGGAAGCTCACAATCAAGAATTCTGTGACTTTCTAACTTTCTAAACCCACCCATTTTTTTAGTACAATGTAATATGAATTAATAATTAAAATGCATAACCACCAGAAGAAATTCTAGGAATCCCCTGTCATTAGTATGGTAGGTTTGAAACAGGAAAGTGGCTGTTCTTATGTGATCCAGTGTGTGGAGATATGGCATCAGGCAAGAAATGCATAAACCCTAGTCAGTCAAAGGAGGGTGGTGATGTCTTAATAAATTACAAGGAGTATTGGTAATTAACAACACATCTATACATTAATTAGATCTGAAATTATATGGAATATAATTTGCGATTAATACAGAAACAGGCCAGATGTGTGCAGGAGCAGTAGATAGCTTTAATAAAACAACTGTCACCTTGTACTCATCTTCTCATTAACTGAATTAATGGTGCACGGATTAAAAGTGACTCCACCATTGAGAACCCTTCCATTGCCCAAGCCATTGCGGTGATGAGCAGGATGATGATGCCAATGCGAGGGACTGTATCTCTTAAAGAGTTGGGCCATTTGAATAATTGTGAGTCATTTGATTTTACTTCTTTGTTAGTTGGCTTGTCCTGTTTGTTTGTTTGTTTGTTTTGAGAGCAGGGGATAGGGGTCAATGATTCATTCAAGGACTTAGCTAATAAGAAAACAAAAACAAACAAAAACAAAAACAAAAAACACCATAATATTCAAAACGGTGTTTCCTCACATAGAATTTTTTTTTTTATCACAGTTCCCTTTGTATCAGGTAGCTACCTAACTGACTGTACTAGGAAAGGCCCTTTCAAAACAACACCCTCTTTAAGGAAACTGAAATGGTCCAACTTTGAAGGACTATGAATCTTGTCCTATATTGCCGGTTTCAGCGCTGATGACCAGTGGAGGGCGCCAGAGACCTTTGAAAGGCATGTCTTGTGGTTCGAACAGTCTTGGCTTTCAAATTACTCAGCCTGAAAGGATTAAATTATGCAGATGGATGAGGTGGGGGCTGTCTTAGAGTTATCTGACTCCCTCTCCCACTTTCTTATGAAGGAAAAAAAAAATACCCTCTTTTCAATTAAATTGTAAGAGATATGCAGTTATGGTGTTACTTGTGAATCAAAACAGACTTCCTAAATCCAAATGCAATTAAAACTGAATTTTCAGGCTTATCTCCTTCCTCCTGGGTGTGCAGACCCCTCTGGGAACTCCTGCTGGGAACATTGCTTTGAAAACACTAATATGTGTAGCAGGCCATGAGTATGGCACCAGGGAGCGGGAGGGGCTGGCCTGTCAATTAGCTGAAAGGGACTTGAAAGATGGGGACAGATGCAGGAGCTGCCGGGAGACAGAATCCTCAGAGGGACTCACTGGAGACTAAGCAGAATCCTATTCTCCTCTGGGCTCCGACTAAGGAACTGCTCATCAGGATTCACATCCCAACTTCATTGTTAGCTTTTATTTGGGGGAAGGGGGACTGGAGAGAGGGATTGTAAAAAAAAGGGGCTGATGTGTAGTTCTATGCGTTGTGCTCCAGAAATACCCTCTGCTCCTTTACTTAGGTCTTTCTCCTAGCTGTGACGTCACAATGAGTTCCGTTACAGTGCGGTATAGCCATTATTCGGGAAGCACTTTTGACTACCTTGTGATGCCACTGAGTACCTCTGAGAATTCTTTCGTTGTTCAAGGGGTGTAAAATGCCAACCCTTTCACTATCTGTTAGGTTGAATTTTTTTTTTTTATTTTTTATTTTTCTCGCATCAAACCGAAGGAAGGAAGGGGGCATCCGAACCACTGTATTCTATTTGCTCTACGCACAAGGTCGAAATGAAGTGACATTTGCTTTGCCCATCATTTCTATTTGACAGCGTGGTTTTTAAGGGAGCCAGAAAGAGAGGCTTGTGCTCCAGTTAGGAGGCCACACAGAGGGAGCTTCATCCCAGGAGCCGTCTTTGACTGAATCCTGCAAGGAGTCAGATGTGGTCGGGAGTGGGGGTTGGGATTCGTGTTTTAGATTAGAGGGTCCAGTACTGGGAAGTTACCTGAGGTTCAAGAGGAAGATTATGTCTGTGAGCAAGTTAACCTCTTCCCAGAAAAACAATGGAGTGAAAAATGACCATCGTCTAATGATGTTTCTGTATCTTTCAACAATAATGATGTCTGTCATCTAGGAATATCAAATGTGACCAGAAGCAGAATTGGGTTTGAAAGAAGCTCATGGCAGATGAAGAGGTGATGAACTAAATGTATAAATGGTTTCCTACTGCACTGCATCTTGGGCTTATATGAGTTTTTCTCATCTGAGCAACCAAAGAGCAATACATATTTCTACCTACATTTTGCATAGGTGAAATCTGATATGTAAGGTGAGGCAGACAGAAGAGTACTACCTCATTCAGGCAGCCTAATGGGAGGCGGGGGCAATTTGGCCCAATTATTCACAATACCAGCCTAATTCCAGCTTATTTGCTATGCTCAACAAGAGATGTACCAGGTCTCCTCTTATGTGTAAATGATTGTCAGATGTTCTTTGCCAACCCTAATTTGTGTCCTTTTTCTTCTGGCCTAAATTTTGTACAACACTTCACAAAGTCAGTAGGTCACAGTCCAAATTGGAAATTGCTGTTTCTATTTAAATCACTTGACTGTGGAACAGTCTATAAGTAGCCAGCAAAAGCACCACGCCTAAATGACCGTGAAATTGATAGCCTCCCGGAGTCTCCCCTCTGCTGACAGCATGAAGATGTTTGAGCTGCAAAGATACATAAGAAAGATAGTTAAGATATTTAAGACATTGTCTTCAAGGAGAAGATACATGGAAAATTCTCAAGAGATATGTCAGTGGGCCCAAAATTACTTGCTATGAAAGACATTGCTTATTCTATTCGTCCAGAACTTGGCAATATCACATAGCATTTGAGCAAAGGTACTGGCCACAAGGAAGGATGTAAGGAGGGGTGATCTTTATTGGAGGTTTACAGATGACACCAGACATGGCTTCCCAGGTACTGTTGTAGTAAGGGTGCAAAGAAGAAATCCTGTAGATACACAAGGCAAGGAAGCCATTTCTGAAGGAAGAAGTGATGTAGATTCAGTGCATGGAACGCTGTCAAGTAGCTCCCTCAGCAGAGGGAAGGCGTCCACACTCCCAGAGATGTTGGAAGCACCGCAGGAGTGTGTCAGACAGTGAAGGCTTTACAGTGAAATCCTCAGACTTTGCTCTGCAGATCCATTCTTCTCAAACTCCGTGGTGAAGGGCCAGTTTGCTTTTGTCTGAGCTATCATAGCCTGTGGGGAGTATGGAGTTGGTATCACATGAAATTAATGTACTGATGGAGTTCAGAAGTGCCTTGTACAGATCCTGCTTAATGACTCCAGTCAGCTTCCTATGTACTGGAATAACATGACCCTGACAAAAGTCTAGATGCTTCCAAACTTCTCTACTAACTTTGTCATAGAGGGACTGAAGGTCTTACGTAGACTGGTACCTGTCCACAGACCACACTGAGCTCTGGCTGGGGTCAGGAAGGGCCCAAGCAGTGGAATTATTTGGGTGGATGGTTCTAAGATGACCACACTAACATCAATACGGCAAGAGGTTTGCAGAGACTGATTCCAGAAGATTCGGGACCCTAGAGCACCATGTTTGAAAGCATTGGTGAGGTTCCCCAGTGGGGTTGTGAGCATCCAAGCTTCCACTAACCCTTACATTTGAGAAGCATTGCAGAATTTTAAAATGCCAGGGCCTGGTGACCTCTGAATATTTAATATGACGAGGGAAGTTTTCATATTCTTGAAGAGCAGGGGGCAGTGACCTTGGGGCCTTGAAAAGGGTATCCTGATATCCAAGGGAAGAGAAAGGTTTCCCTCCATGTCCAAATGGGCCTGTCTCAAAACAGACAGCAAAAACTGTGGTTCACACATGTATTTGTGTTCTTTACAGGGTGGTGGCGACGGGGCAGGTTTGCAGTGAGCATTCCTTTGCTCTAAAGTCAGAGGTAAAATTGCAGAGTTGTCATTGTAACCTTATCCCAGCTTCCTGTTTGAGAGCTTCCTATCTCTGCCTGACTCAAAACAAGTCCCAGCTGGTATAATGAAATGACTCTCAGTGCTAGGACTGTGTGCCATATCACATAGTTCCGCCGCTGCTACTCAAGGGGTCATATGTTGGAATAATGAGCCTGGACGAGCTTGTAACCTAGGAAACCACCTCTGGGTCTCTTGTTCACTCACCCAGCACAGAGAAGAAATGATTCTTGAAGGCTTTTCTGGTTCACTGAGGCTTGTCGAACTTCCCAGCCCCTTCTGACCCCTCATATCACACAGCTCAGGTTCTCCAAACATTAGCCATCTTCCAAACACATCTGTCTCTTTGCTATGATAAATTGATGATCCCCCTTCTATTTAGCCATGATGCCTGCCACCCCCACCATCCCCATCTGACCTATTTTAGACTGCTGTCACATCCAATGAAAGTTCTAGAATTAATGCAAAGTTGGAGACTCTCTGAGGACTGAGGCATGAGCAAGAGTTGACTCTGCAACAGCCACTTAATCATCTGTTCCTCCTTCCCTCCCTCACTCCTCATTCTTCCTTTATTCTTTTGTGTGGGGAAGGCATATATATGTACACACATACATGGGCATGGAGGTGTTCTCACCCATGCATGCTCCTGTAGGGGTGCAGAGGCTGACATTACATGCCTTCCTCTACAGCTCTCTCTCTATCATGTTTTTGGTTCCAGACAGAATCATTCGTTGAGTCCGAAGCTTGACAGTTTGGCTAGACTGGCCAGCCAGTGAGTTCCAGGGATCTGCATGCCACTCTTCTCTCCACACTATATTAAGGACTTTGTACCGAGATTTTTTTTTTAAATGTGTACACTGGGGACCTGAACTCAGGTCTTCAAATTCTTACAGTAAATTTACACTTTACTTACTGGACAATCTCCCAGATCTCCCTTCCTTTTTCCTTTCTTTTTAATATACGTCTATCAGTTCACTGCCATGTATCAGAACCTGCACTTATTTCTGAATAATCGTTAGCAAATGAGTCAGATAAAATTGTGCTCATGTACTACTGAGTCATATAGATTCTGGTAGTTAGGACTCCTGCATGCCTCATAGCCCAATCCACTTACGATTACAACATCTGTAGCCATCCATGTCCAATACTCAGTCAGGTTTTACTTACATGTCTCTAGTAATGGAGACTTCATTTCATATGATACTAAGTGTCCCTCAATGGGCCATTTTGACTGCTGCAAAAACCTTCATGAAACACCTAAATGTTGACAATTATCTCAGTTCAGGGTAGTGTGGATGTAAGAGACATGTGTCTCTTCCCTTCCACATTTCTATAGTTTCCAATGTTTCTGTCAAAGAGTATTTACTTTATTCCAGGAATAGCAACATTAGAGGAATAGTATTGTGGGAAAACAGTTTGGAAAAAGAAAACCTGCCAACTTTTCCTTAAGGTAGGCTGCCATCACTTTGCCCTGTAGCATTTATGCACTATACATTGATGTACATTTTACCTGAATGAAGCAAGAAAACACAATTTTCTCTCTTATAATATTGGGTGACCTTTGTGCTCTTAGTAAATTTTGCCTTAGTATATTGCCAGTCTTTCCAAAGTATTTTACTTGTCCACCAATATTAAGAAAGGGTTGTGCTAGAAAATGGGGCTTGAATGCCTTTCATTTTGTTGAAGTAGATTGTTTGGCTTCTCCATTACTGAAGATTCCTGGCATTTAATTGTTGACTTGCATGCTATTTTCTGCTTGTGCCAGAATATTGTGTGGGTCTGAAAATTCTGGGGGGCAGTGTTACTGAGTAACTGTAAACTTTCAAGTTAGACTGATAGTATCCCAAGTCCAGATTCCCTTGGCTTGTTGCTTTGGACCAATTATTTAATATATTAATGTTTTTGTTCCCTCATCTTATGGAGATGATAAGTATCTAACTAACCCAACTAGAATGAATATTCAGCGTGGTCCAGTACACATAGCATTTAAAATAGAGCATTTAACCCCTGTATTTTTCCCCTGTATTGTTTACCCCTGTATTTATTTCCAATTAACCAAACACCCACTAAATATTTTATTAACCAAGAACTCTGCCTGCTTCCCATCCTCCTAGGTACTAGAGAGACTGTTGGTGCTTCCTGCTAAGTGGTGGCTTTGATGGTACCTTAGAGGGGACACCCTCAAGTGTGAGTGGCCTGGTATAAATGTCAGCCAAGGTCCAGCTAGCTGCTTTTGTCCTAGTCTGCAACCAGTGACACCTCATGCTCTGGATACACCAGCCCAAAGTCAGTCCAGGAGCAAAACAGAAAATTTCGGACTGAATTGAATTTATCCAAATGAATGTTAGCAGCTGCAAGTAGGACTTTGCAATACTGAGGATGGAGATCATATACCTCTTCTATGAGATGTAGACCTTGCTATTTCATTTTACTTGAAGTAATTGTTGACAGTGTTGTTTCTTTTAATTTTTCTTATTTATTTGTTATCAGCATATACATTTTGTTTCCTGTCTTGACATTATACTATATAGTTCTACTAGACTCCCCCTGCTTTTTTTTTTTCAAATTTCATGGTTTTTTTAAATGTAGAAATCATGACATACACTTAGGCACTTGTACAATATCCCCCCTTACACACATACACACACACAAAAAAAAAAACCCAAAAAAACAAAAAACATGCAACTTGACAAGGGAGTTGTGTGTGTATGTTTGTGTGTGTGTGTGTGTGTGTTTTCCCTTGATTTCACTATAGTTGGTACTACACTTAGAAAACAGATGTGGATTCCTTCTTTGTCTTTTGCCTGATCTTGGGAGCATTTGTTTTTTTTTTTTACCATTGGGTATGAGGTTAGGGATGGGCTGGTTTCAGACACTCTTTCCTAATGTGAGATGATTTCTCTCTGCATGCTTGCTGGTCTTCTGTCTAGTAATCCTGTTGATTGTTTTGGATAGAATGTGAAAGTCCCAAGTGACAATTGTGGGACTTTCAGTTTATGGTTAAGATGTTGGACATTCTGCTGGATTTTTATTATTTTGAGATTATAATACAATTACATCATTTCTTTTCTCCTTTCTCCTTTCTCCCTCCCAACCCTCACATATAACCCTCTTTTGCTATCTTTCAAATTCATGGCCTTGTTTTGCATTAATTACATGCATACACACACACACACACACACACACACACACACACACACACACTCATATATATATGTACCAGACTTTGTTGATTCCCCATGGGAGGCCTTACCCTTTAGCCCTTTAGGAGAAGTGGATGGGGGTGTGGGCTGGGAGGAGGGTAAGGTGGGAGGGGGGACGGGAGCAGGAGGAGGGATGGGGGGAACTGTGGTTGGTACATACAATGAAAAAAAATTTTAAATAAAGATAAGAAGAAATCTTATCCCCAGTGTATGGGTTGTTATATGTTTAACCAACTAGTCTTTCAGAAGTACACTAGGTTCTAAATGTTATGCATTCAGTGGAACCCAATGTCATCAGTAATAGGCAGAGTTCATAGAGACATTTCACTGAGAAGTCATAAAAGGTTCTAATGCCTGATGTAGCTGAGGTTACCACCTACATTTCTTTACATGCTGTGAGCCTTTCAGAAGTCACTATCTCTTTGACTTAGCTTGGCTTCAGGAATGCATCCCGCGATGGCTTTGACTTCTTTGACTGTCATGTTTTCCTGCCTAAACTAATCACTGGGGCCAAAGAAATGAGACCACGTAAGTAATAAAGTCTAGATCAAGGTCTTAACATTTTGCCATAAGAGATAGGAATATACAGTCAATCATCTCATGGAGAATGAGGTGGTATGGGTAGGTTGAATTTCTGCAAAGAAAAGATCATGTTAGGTAAAAAGTCATTAAAATCCTCCACAGCATTCCCTAGCCCATGGTCCTGTCAACCCAGATATAGGTCCCTCACTGTAGTCTTCAAGTAGAAAGTGTGCAAGCAAGCAATGGGGCAACCACAAGAGAAACAAAAGAAAACAAAGCACTAGTTTTGTCTACATTCTGCCTATTCTGCTTTGATGGAAACATTTACAGAGAAATATGAACTTCTTCACACTACCTCCCTCCTGGACAAGCATATATCTTCTCTTCCTCATTATTGAGTAAGCCACATGGATGAGAGCAAAAGAAACCAAAGGAAGAGACAATAGGAATGATGGGTGGGTTGACACACTGAAGACCTGTGAAGGGTATCCCGCAGACCTGGAATGAAATAGAATATAGAAGCACAAAGTGTAGACCAAGAGTGAGTTAAATACTAATGGAAGATACCGGGGGGAGGGGGGGGGAATGTAGAAGTGAGTTAGGAAAAACTCAGCACAGGAGCAGCTCTCCAGGGGCAACAAAGGACTTCATAGATTCAAATCAAAACCAATAAATGAAACACCACGGCAAAAGTGACTTTCCTTTGTAGCTGGAGTTTTTTTCCAGTCCTGCCTGGCCCACGGTCAGGACAAATCTCTCTCACTCGCCAGTCCCGCAGCCTCTCAGACCCAACCAAGTAAGCACACAGAGACTTATATTACTTATAAACTGTATGGCCTTGGCAGGCTTCTTGTTATCTAGTTCTTATATCTTAAATCAACCCATTTCTATTAATCTAGAGGTTGCCATGTGGCTCGTGGCTTACCGGTATCTTAACATCTTCTCATGGAGGCGACTGGCAGCTTCTCTCTGCCTCCGCCTTCCACTTCCCAGAATTCTCTTCTCTGCTTGTCCCGCCTATACTTCCTGCCTGGCTACTGGCCAATCAGCATTTTATTTATATAGAGTGATATCCACAACATTCCTTATTAATGCTCTCTGTCTTAGCCTTTCTTCTCCTGCTCGTTCATCCCACACCTCCTCACCATGTTTAATTCAACCTCATTGTTTTCAGTGGGTCCGAGAGTCCATCATAACAGATACTGCAGTGTATTGTAGCTCTCTGTTGATGTGACTCTGTCTTCCTTGTTACTATTGGTCTTTTCTGTGAGGGGAGGGGGCAGTATTTTGAGGCTGGAGAATTCATCTTACCTGTAGGAGTGGAGATCATTGCTCCACTAGTGAGCTAACTTAATTCTTTCATAAGCAAACACTGCAGTGTAAGGCAAGCTAACTTTTCTCTTTGTTGGGTGGCTCTGTGTAGGGATGTGCAAGGGTGGGTATATTTGATTTGTGTCTTGTGTGTAAGGGGTGCTGCATGTGTTCACACAGGTATGCACAGAGACCAGAAGACAATCTCCATTTTCTTTCCTCAAGAGCCATCTACCTTGTTTGGGCCTTAACATTTCTGTAAACTATATGGATGTATTTGTGTGTGTATGTGTGTGTATGTGTGCACAAAGGATAACACTCTGGAGTCAGTTCTCCTTTTCCATCACGCTGGGCCTGGGGACTGATCTCAGGGTTCCATGCCTGAGTGGCAAGCACTGCGGCCATTGTGCCAGCTCCTTAGTCCAAGATGGCTCTTGCAATGGCTGGTGTACAAAACACAGATCACAGATTCTTGGATAAACGTGTAGGTATCTAATCACAGTAGGAAATCCGTGAGCATCTGGGACCTCCACATCCAGTTTCCTCTTTGTTCTACCTCAGGAAACAACCCCAGAGTGGGACCCAGCAGCTCACCATGCAAGCAGGCAGGGTGAGAGCTGCTGGTCTCCCAGATACGCCATTACCCCTGCCCCCCCACCCCTAAACCCCTAATTGACGTGCTCAACAGCTGTGCAACACTGCTGCCCACATCCGTGAAGACTTTAATGACTGTTTTCAGGGTTCCCTGGCCTGTTAATTGTCCTTCTCTTGTTACTCATCTCTCACTAGTATAGCTGACGTTGTTTATGAGTCCTGGTATTCCGGTTCACAAAGGGCCTTAGTGCCAGACTCCTAGACTGATTTGCTGGAAGTCGGAAAGTGTCTGGCATCTCATTCTACAAAGGAAATCATATTCTCCCAGGAGCACCTCCCTGGCCACCCGCGGCTCATAACCACCCTTTCATTCAACCACATGGGTCAAGGCCCTCCCTTGTCTTTCTGAGCTGTTAGTAACAGTAGCAGCTGCCTTCAGCCTTATAATTTCTCCTTGTTCTGATGCTTTTTTTCCTTCACATTTTTTCCTTTCTTTAAAAAAAAAAAAATGAAAACACCAGAATCTTTACCTTCCTTCAACGATTTTCCCAGTGTGAGGCCAAGAGATTAAATCGCCTCGGGGTGACAGGACCCACCAGCTGTTGCTGTGTCTGTTTTCCTGTGATTGTCAGTGACTTCATTGAAAACGTATGTGTGATCTTTCAACATGTTTTAAGGGCAGGAAAAGTAAAAGCCTGCCCCTGGAAAAAGCTTTCCTGATGTGTCATGGCATGCATACAGACCCATGATGAAAAAGGAGCTCAGCACAGACATTCCCCCATGACTTCCTGGACCCTCTGCTTCCCCTCTTTCCTCTTTACAAGCCAGATCTCAAAGTTTTGCCACACAGAGAGCAAACAGAGCTTTCTACTGTGTCCACAGCAGTTTGTGAGGGCAGAACGTGGGGTCATCAGGGCAATTAGCCCATTCTTTTGACTCCCTTTTTTAGAGTAAGCTTAGCTTTTCCTATGTTCTTGCAAACCATTGCTGGGATATTCTCTGGCATGGAGCTGCTTCTCCCAGGCAGTTTACAGTCTAGCAGGGAAGTGAAGCCCATAGGGACAGTGGGAATGGCAGAGGGATGGTTACAGGGTTAGGTTAGGATGATGTCTTTAGTTTGATGAAAAGGACAGCTGAGAGTGCATCTTTGGAAAGCAACTAATTGCATGACTGTATTTGGTACATGGAACATTCTTGAGCCTCCCCAAAGCCAGTGCCTTTGCTGGGTTTTATAAACAAATGCAGAAAAGATGCGAAAAATAAAATAAGAAAAGATATGATACCTATTCACTCTGCCCTACCAAGTTGCAAATATCTGTAAATATTTGATTAAGATGCTAGCTCATCAGTCCTGGAAAGAAGATGGACTAGGAGCCATGGACATAGGGAGATAGTTACTGGGGGTCTGCAGAGTGTGGAGGAAGCCCCTCCATAGCTGATATTGAGTGATAAGCATTAAAATTGTAGCTCACAATCACTGGTGTCTTGAATGTGCTTCCACGAATCAGCTCCTTTTCTCACAGCTACTCTACCGTAGAGCTAGAAGACTTAGTCAGATTTTAACAATGATGAAACTGTGGCTTCGATAGATGGAAGGAATAGTTTTCCTTGGCTGTGCTAAAGGCCAGTGGTAGAGCCAGAAGTAATTCCCAGTCAGGCTACAACCTTTCTACCCACCAGGGTTCATGGAGTTCAAAAGGAAAATGTTTCAGGGGTGGGATGAGCCCCCGTGCCAGAGATTCAGGGCAGTGAGAGAGATGGGCTGTCCCCAGGCTTTAAGAGTCTGAGATTTCTGAAATCAATATAATACCTTTGGATTGAGGCTAAGGGCTCCAGGACAGATTTTGGTGCATTTTCTTTGCTAAGGTCTCATTTCTGATCATTATTGATATTTTGAAAACAAATTTGTTTTCGGAAGAGAAGGAAGCAAAGAAGTGAAATTCTATGCAAAACAAACAAACAAAAAAAACCAAAAAAAACCAATTATGAACCACATTGAAAAATAAGACTACTTAGACCACAAAAGGAGAATTACAGAGTTTGTGTAGAATGTGGCACAGTGTGGGAGAGAAATGCCCATCAAATAAAAGTTCTGTTTTGCTCACTAGACCTTAGTGCAGGGCATGGTTCATAGACATCCTCAATGAATATTTATTGACTGACTGGATGGGGGAAATGAATGAAGAAGATGAGATAAATTGGATTCAAATCCTAGAGGTGTGTGAGTATTATATTAGTAAAGATTCAAAGTGTATTTTTCTTCGTGGAAGGATTTTGATGAACGTTTTTTGGATGGAAGGTTGACATGATTACATCTAAATCTAAGAAGAATATCTTTAGTTACTTACAGTGGTCATAATGGATTACGGCAGAGAAAATGCCAACTCTGCAGAAATGACCATTCAGGAGTTTCTGCAGACAGACAGCAAAACGTGATGAAAGTTACACATTGCTTTTGAGATTTGTATTTGGTTTTGCTTCTATGTGGAGATGTCTAGAAACTGCTGGAAGTCTGAAGTCTATCACTTGAGCAGAGGTAAGGAAATGTAACTTCAATATCAGTGCAGTGATGGCACAGAGGAGCAGGCGACAGATGGCAGGTGAATCTATAGACCCTTGGGACATGCTTCCCTCTGGGGTCAGAAGTTAGGGATCCAGGAAGGACAGTAAGAAGAAACAGTTGGTAATGTTGCAAAGAACACAAGGACAAGGGCAGAGGGATAATTCAAATCAGTGAAGGCATCAGAGCTGAACACACCAGAGAGGTCAGACAGGCAACCTGAAGACTGAGTAAAGCAATATAGGATTTGTCACTGAGGTTGCCGATGGTGTTCTTGGGGATAACCATTCAGCCAAAGAGTTAAACCACATTCCTTTTGTTAAATTGGTGAGTGAATCAAGAGATGGGTGAGCTGTTGGAAAGCTCTTTTTCTTTCTGAATGGAGGCTCCCAAAGTCATTGAGGAGTAAAGCATCAACCAACCAAATGGGAGAAATGAAGAAGCTTAAAAGTAGATGCCAAAGATAAAGGGTGAGACAGAGGAAGAATGTAAAGGAAGGAGGTTGGTTTGTAGAGAAGCAAGGATAGTTTCTTCTGCACACATTGCAAGTGTAAGTGTCATGGAGAAAAAGACTAAGAGGAAGGAGCAGGAGAGGGATCAGAAGCCTTGGGAGTCTTTTTAAAGTAGTAGGGATACCTGAAATAAACGAATGAATAACAAATGAGACTTAGACTTCCTTCAGAGTAGTCATGGAAATAATTAAGTATGCTCATGAGATATTCATGGGATGGAAAGCTTATTGGATCGAGAAGCTGCTAGGTGAAGCCTGTTCCTGAGTGTGTGGGTTCAGGTCTTTTTGGAAAAGATTAACTAAGCGGGCACACCTAAACTGAATGAGAATAGTGCCATCCCACAGGTGGGAGTGTCATAGGGAGTTAACACAGCTCTATCATCTATCTATTTATCTATTTATTATCTATCTATCATCTATCTATCTATCTATCTATCTATCTATCTATCTATCTATCTATCTACCTACCTACTTATCTATCATCTACCACCTATCTACCTATCTACCCTTTATCTATCTATAATCTATTTATCTAAGTATCTATCTATCATATCTATCATCTATATATCTATTATCTATCTCTATCATATCTACCTACCATCCATCCATCCATGCATCCATCCATGCATCCATCCATCCATACATACATACAATACATATATACATACATACATACATCTACTCTCTCTCTCTCTCTCTCTCTCTCTCTCTCTCTCTCTCTCTCTCTCTTTCTCTCTCTCATTACTAGCCAATAGATGTGATTGTGGATTTCTGCCACATCCTCAGTACCACAATGTACTGAAACCTCTGAAAGTGGAAGACAAAATAAGTCTCTTCTCCCTTAAGCTATTTTGCTCAGGCAATTTATCACAGCAGTGCAAAACTGACTAATAAAGGATGACAACACAAGTCAAGGTAGGAGAATAATGATTGGAAGTATCGCCATTGAAAGTGCCTCTTAGGATACTTATGAGCTATAGAATAGGAACACACAAGGATTTAGAAACAGAGCTGAACATAAGGCCAAAGAGGAGATTGAGTGGAAATGAAGGAGAATATAGAACCAAAGTTATCTTTTGTATTTTAAGGTTAAATTTATCAAGTGCCTTTATGTCAAGGTTTCTTATGCTCAATACCTTTACAAAAAGATAAGCATCACGATCCCTCCCACTTTTGCAGAAGAGAAAAGCTGAAGCATGCAGACATTAAATAACCTATTCAAGGTTACATGCCTGCTAATTTCAGAATAGGACATTGAACTCCATTGATCTAATTACCAAATCACAATTATTAGCCCCCAAACTACAACAGCAAAAAATTGAAGAACTTTACATATTAAATGTTAACTTCAATTTGGGTGATGATATCAAAGAGAAAGATCTTACGGGTTGAGTGTGTAAAGGGAAGTTTAGTTCAAGGTTAAAGATATTTTATCTCTAGCCGGGTGGTGGTGGTGCACGCCTTTAATCCCAGCACTCGGGAGGCAGAGCCAGGTGGATCTCTGTGAGTTCGAGGCCAGCCTGGGCTACCAAGTGAGTCCCAGGAAAGGCGCAAAGCTACACAGAGAAACCCTGTCTCGAAAAATCAAAAAAAAGAAAACAAAACAAAAACAAGATATTTTATCTCTAAGAAATAGATGAACTGACAATAAAACTTTGAAATTGAACACTTCAGTTGTCAGAAAACTCAGGTTTGTGGGGTTCCTTTGACCACTCGCATCTCCCTGGATAATGATGCAGGTACATGTCCAGATCCATCTCATTTCCAGCTCATTCAGCATCTGTGTTTGGCAAAGGTACACAAGTAGTGGTGAATGTATTTTCCTTTTCATCCTCAGAGGGCTCCCATGAGGATCATTTACAGGTTGATTGCCATAAAATGCCATCCTCCTCATGACTGAACAAGATTTTGGAAAATTAAGGACTACCATAATCCTGTCTGATTTATAAGTGAATTGACTCATTGAAAACGATCTTGACATTGACTCATTGACAATGATCTTGAAGGTTAGTGAACCTTGCACTTCCTTGTTGTTGGCTTTACCACACATGGGAATTCATCTTCTTGTCCCTGCCACACAAATGTTAGAGAGACTTTTGGATTTTACAGGTAGTTGTTGACAAATTTAGAGCCTAGAGATGTATAAAATTCTCTATGTAATTTGCCCAAGTCAAGTAGGTTTTAATAACTCAAGAGAGCTGCTAACTGAAGCACATGGTACATGTGTCCTCATTTTACAACTGAAGAAACCAAAGGTTGGATGTAGCAGAAATCTTAAAAAGTCTTATTAATAAAATCAAACCCAAGGCCAGTTATTGGGGTGAATACTGGAAGGTCAGAGAGGTAGAACAAGCCACAGAACCTCACCTGGCAAACTTCTCAGCTGATCTTGTTTCCTCAGACTGGATGCGCGGAGCCCTCATCCAGAATGGGTCTCAGCTGAACTGCTGCTTGAAATCCTGAAAGCTTAACCAGCCAAATGCCTAACCTGGCCAAATGCTTCTAGTTTCTGGTCCTCACGCCTTATACACCTTTCTGCTTTCTACCACCACTCCCCGGGATTAAAGGCTCGATTTCTGGGATTAAAGGCGTGTGTCACCATGCCTGGCCATTTCCAATGTGGCCTTGAACTCACAGAGATCCAGAGGGATTTCTGTCTCTGGAATGCTAGGATTAAAGGCGTGTGCTACCACTGCCTATCCTCATGTTTAATATTGTGGCTATCCTGTTCTCTGACCCCAGATAAGTTTATTAGCATACACAATATTTTGGGAAACACAATACCACCACAGTTGGAGCAGCAGATTTTTTTTCTTCCCAAGGTCTCTGGGCTACTTATAAGCAAAGCCTATTTGTAAAATATGTGAGTGCACAACACTGAACTAGATCTGCTTGGAAGAAGTCAGAGACCAATGCTATTTGCAAGTAGAGGAAGGGATCCTTTTACTATGAAGTGCTCTATGGGGAGTTACTCCATGCATCTCCCTTTGGTATACCATGGGAAGGATAATGGGTTGGACATAACTCAAATCCTCCCAAGTCTTATGGCAACAACGTCAGTCTTACTTGCTGTACACTGAATGCTTATTTCCCCTCCAAATTAATGAAATGAAGTAGTAGACCTCAGTGCTAGAGCAAGATCTGGGGCTCCTGAAAGGTGATTAAGTTATGAGAACAGAGTCTGCATGAATGCTACCAATGCGCTTATGAAAAATGAACACACTTTCCTCAACCTATTCTCCATGAGAGAGTATATCTCTGGTCCAGGAAGCTGGCCCTCACTAGACACTGAATGTGCCATCATTTTGATATTGAACCTCTACCCTTGAGAACTATGAGGGAAATTTTTCTTTTAAAAATGGCAGAATTCTCATTGCTGAGAGTGCACAGCTGCAGTATCATTGTTTAAACACCCAGCTCAAGTCTGCTGAAGTGCAAGAAACATTAGAACTTTATTTAAGCAAGAATTTTCTCTTTTATCACAGTAGAGTATGATCCTGATAAAGTACTACATGCACAATTATTTTGTGTCAGAAATAGCTTCCTAATGTCCCTTCAGCCTCTGTTGTTTGAGTCAGTATCAAGATACTTTGTCTTCCTATTTAGTTTTCTACAAATGACAATCATTTTGAAGGCTTGGACTGCCAACAGCTTTGGACAAGGTGCCTGGTTGTTCATTATTACCTTTGGACTTTGGAGCGTTTCCCCCATGCTACTGAGTAATTAAAGAAAACTCATATTTTGTAGGAGGTCAGATAGATGCTAAAACATGGAACTTGTCCATCTGAGTGTCTCTCATTCTGCTCCAGTTTCATAAAAAAAAATATAGCTTTTTTTCCCCCATGGCATTTTGGTCTTTAAGACTGTTACAAATATTAGTGGCTCTTCCCAGAAGCCCCAAGATTGGCTGAAAATTAAATCCAACCTGGTTTTGACCCAAGGAGGCACTTTCATGTGTGCGACATCTTTGCTTAATGGGGCACATATATACCCATAGCTCTAGATTATATCACATGCCAAAAGCAAGTTCAAAATTCAGATTCTCTGTTGGCAAACATCCAGGAACCAAAAGCTCTGTAGGACCAGAGACTGTGGCAGTGCCCTGGCTTGTGGTGCCCTCAGTGATTGACACAGAATACATCTTGATAAATCAATTCAAACAGGACAGGCCATATGAAGAGAGGGGTTGGACTTGAAAAGGAAGAGATAATTTTATATACAACCGTCTAAATGATAAATAAGCTTGTGTGTTAATGTGTATATAGTTTTAGGTGAGAACGGTAAACTTTTGGAAAACTGGACTCTCCTCTTTCATTTATCAGCTAGATTCTTTCCATTATCAGTAACTTCTGCTGCCTCCATGTGCTGGGCATCTTTACAGTTTCCTTGAACGTGGCTGTGGGGAATCTTTTTGAGGAAATGGATTTATTGAGGACTCCCAGTGTCCACTATTCATTAGCTCACCCAAAGGAAGATAGGTTTGTGATAAAGAGATTATCTTCTCATAAAACTCTCCCACTTGTAAAACCTTTGTTTAAGAAAGATAAGAAGGAAGGCTCAACCCAGCTCCCCAGATCCTACAAAGAACGAAAAAATGTGCTCATGGGGCCTAAATAGGCCTCAGGAGGTCACTCTCTCTCAAGCAGGAAGAGGCAGGGATAGTGTGATACTTTTGCATTTCTCCAACTTAACTGTAAACCTTTAAGAAGAAAAACTTTTCTCCTAGCTTTTCAGCAGTTATCTCTGTGGAAAAGTATGCTCTCGATACATCAATGAGATTAAAAAACAGACTCTCATAAAATATAATTTACATATTAGACAACTCACATACCATAGAACTCACCCACTTGAAAGTGTTCAATCTGACGAGTTTAGTAAAACATACCCAGTTCTCCATAGAACTGTTTTTACCTTCAAAGGAGTTACTTAGGAGAGGGTGAGCCCTCATCCAGATGGCTGTGAACTCCTCAAAACATGTCTGAACATTCCTGAGAGAACTCCCTTTGAAGCTTCTGGAAGATTCTTTTGTGTCTTCCCTTTGGTGCTGTATCTTTAGCTTTGAGGGTGGAGTCAATTTTTTAGAAACAGACAGGTGTAATTCAGAACAAATTCCTTTGAATAAATGCTGTGCTAAACCTGCATGATGATGTTTGGGTCAAAACTGAGGAGGATTTTAAAGTCTTCGTCTTTTGTCTAGTTGACTATATTTATAGCCAGGGTTTTCTTTAAATCTTTAACTTGATGTAAACTTTCTCAGAAGAGTGAATATCATTATTTGCCTATGAAATATCATGTGTAGTAAATTTGGGTCTTAATCTAGGGCCCACATTGAAAAGAAAAGTGCCACCCAGTAAGAGAAGCGATGTGTTGACTGTCAACAGGCTAATCAGTTGTTTTTATAATCCTGACATAACTTGAAGTTATCTGGGAAGAGGAACCTCATGTGAGAAAATGCCTCTAAACAGATTGGCCTCTAGGCAAGTTTTAGGACGTTTTCTTCATTAATGATTGATGTGGTAGGGCCCATCCCACTGAGGACAGTGCTAACTATGGACAGGTGGTCCTGGGTTCTATAAGAAAGCAGGCTGAGCAAGCCACAGGAAGCCAGCCAGTAAGCCGCATCCTTCCATGGTCTCTGCTTTAATCCCCGCCTCCAGGTTCCTACCTTGAGTTACCACCCTGACTTTCCTCAGTGGTAGAGAGTGACCTAAGACATGTAAGATGAAACAAGCCCTTTCTTCCCCAAATTGCTTCTGGTCATGGTGTTTTAGCATGGGAATAGAAATTTTAACTAAGACCAAGTCCAAGCTCAGTCTCCCAGACCATTTCCCCACCAGACCAATACTCTAGTCTCACAATAATTATCAAACTGACACTGCCAGTGGAGCATATTATTGTGCCTGATTTACAAATGGAGTAAGGGAGATCGGGAGTGGTGACACAGAATTCTCCAGGTTACCCCACGCACAAGCGGCAAAAGCAGGATGTGAACCTGCTGCCACAGGTCCAGTTCAGTCTGCTTGAATGAATGAGCCCCCCCCCCCCCCCCCCCCGCAAGTTCTGTCTTTGGTTCTGTAAAAACAGTTTGAATGTATAGAGCACCCAGGTTACTAACCACTATAGTGTATCCAGAACGTGACCTTTGGGGAAGCTCCCGTTTGTTTTCAATGTGATCCATTTCCAGTGCCTGCTTCTAAATTGGTAAAGAAATGGTGCAGAGACTTCTCCATAGCAATACGTGGAGCTGTTGGGAGAAGGGAGTCAACAGTTGGGTTCTACCATCCTCTGCTCATGAAATCTCTGTATATCCATAGAGGGGTAATGGCATGGGTGCATTCATGAAAAAAAAATCTGTGCAACCATGGAGTAGAGAGATCTGCCTACTGAACTAAAATACTAAGCTTGAGAGCTCGCCAAAGCTTAAGTTGGGATTGACTCTTAAATGACAAGAGGGAAGGACAACATTACATCATTTCTCACTCCTCTGGGATAGATATGAATAAGCCTCTCACTCCATTCCCACTGGCAGTGGTTCACACCCAGGTTGTTATCAGTTATACCATCACTAACCTATCCAGTAACAGTTTAATAAGGATTAACTGATAATCACCTGAATGGAGACCAATGATGTAGGAAGAGGTGGAGATCATGGGTTCCCTCACAGCCTAATTCATAACATTACAATGCTGTGGGCCAGGGGTCTTGAAAACATCCTTTGTGACAACATTACGTGACATGAAGGACATCTAGCTTAAAATCTTTGTTCCTTTGTGGGATATTCAGAGTCTAAAATTTGAGACACCTTTTTAAACCCAGCTTCAGCTGTTAGAAATACATGCTCACTATTCGCTGTGTGGCTGTGGGAACCCTGTCTGTGTACTTATCTGCCCCTCTTCCGAATTTAGTGCATGTCTGAATGTCTTATCTCTTCAATAAACATAAGTGGACTGCAGTAAGGTTTCCAAAAAACATCCAGAATACAGAGGGCATTAAGAGGTGGAGGAGGACTGGTCAGAAGTTTTTGTCACAACGAGAATTATGAAGAGGCTTTTTACTCAGAGCAGGAGACACGTTAGCTAATGACAGTGATGACACATGGTTGTTTAAGTCTTCTATATGTCAGGTCTCTCAAGGAGAATGATCTTCCTTCAAGATATACCTCAGAAGCTGAGTCCAAAAGGCAAAAATGTCAAACTCAAGAGACAGAATGCAAGAAGTCATCCCCTGAAGGTGGCAGGAAAATGTTTATTAAAAGATGTATCACAGGGAAGGGAGATGCTTCAGTCAGTAAAGTGTTTGCTACACAAATACAAGGACTTGAATTGCGATTTCCTATACCACATTAGAAAGCTAAGATCGGGGCACATGTCTCTCTTTCCAACTCTGGGTGTTGTGGATCACTGAGATTCACTGGCCGGCACCTAGCCAAACTGGAGAGCTTCTGATTCAGTGGGAGACCCTGTCTCAAAAGCTAAGGTGGAGACTGGATGTCAACGTCTGGCCTCCACATGTACCGCTTGCACATATGCATCCATGAACCCAGACATGTGCACAAACACAAACAGTGAATTAACTCAAAAGATTTTTCCAGGTTCTGTGACAGCTGTTTCAGTTCCCTTCTCAGAGCAAACTGGAAGGCGAATATTACTAATCCCTTTATAGCTGAACAAACTGAGCACAAAACTAGTCTACAAGCGCATGATCACCATCTAGAGTCAGTTACTTAAAAGACAAGATCTGAGGTCACCTCAAAGTCTCAGGCTTATCCTAAGTACTTAAATCTACAACTGGAACTATAAAGGATTCCAGAGGAATTGGAGAGGATAGTCCCCAGAGGGTGGTACAATTCATCTCATGTTAAGGAAACGTGAATGTTAGAACTGATATGTAATTTGATATGACACCAAAGGAAAAGGCTGCAACCAATTGCCAGATATGTATTTCACGGTATCCTGAGAAGGAAGCAGAAATCATCCAGAACAGAAACCGAGTTACATAATTATAAGGAGTGATGTCAAATTCACTTGTTCCTTTGTTGGTAGGAATACTGTATCACCTACACTGTGGGTGTCAATTTCATCAAAGGACCCAGGGATTTTTTCAGAATGTTCTGGAAGAGAAACTTGAGTCAGGAAGAGTGGAAAATAGTACATTTCAGTTGGTACACAATGGTGAAAAACAGGATAACCCATACCTCTCCATCACTTCTGTCTGTCCATGTCCTCTATGTTCCTTATAAACTTGTAATAGATTGAAGTAAAAGTCAACTTTGTTAGACTGCCCAGGGGCATGGGAACCTGTGTACAAGACTTCGGTCTAAGATTAAGCTCGTTTGGTGGGAATGGACCCAAGCGCTGAAATGTCTTAAGAGAAGAGCACACTCAAGAGATGGCAACAAGACAGGGTGATGGAGGAACTTGGCTGTGGAGCTGAGCACAGGCTAGATAAAAACAGAGAGGTAACAGTAAGGACACAGTGTTGATGGATTGTCAGAGAGTTTGACTCTCCCAAGCACAGCCCATTTTCCCTAAGGTTGCCATCAGTCACAGAGTATTAGAGAAGAAATGACTGAACCTCCCAGCTGGCTCTGCACGTGCTTGTCCATGTGTGTCTGGGAGAGTCAGGGTTCTCTCGGACTGGGGATCAGAGCCAGGTGGGAGTGCTGCTTCAACCAGATGCAGAAGAAAGGATTAGAGGGATTCTTTAGTCATCTTCAAATAACCCACGTGCTTTTTATGTGGAGGAGAGTTCGTCTCTTTCTTTATTTTACGTATATATGTGTTTGCTTTTCAAGTCTTTCTTCCAAGAAGGTTTTGAAGTCACTAAAAGTTGGTCAGAATTGACTCTGACTGGCTTCAGCAATCAGAACTAGGAAAAGTTATGGATTATAGTTTGAACCTTCCTAGGAATCTGAGCTTTAGGAGTGACCTGCCTGGGCAGGTGGTACTCTCCAAGCCTTGGAAATTCACTAGTGCAAGGTGGATGAAGACTGAAGACGTAAGCACACAGGTGCACACACACACACACACACACACACACACACAAACTCAACCCAAAAACACAAAAATCAATTCACAGATGGCTTGGCTAGTCTGCTGACTGCCTTTCACTGCAGTTTCGATACATATTTACTTGATTTTGGCTATTTTCTTTTTATATTTTTTTGGTTCTTTCTCTCTCCTTTTCATAACAAACACAGTTCAACCAACTGTAGTCATTAATGCTCAGAAGCCTGAGAAGGAGGTGAAACCGCCCAGATCGAACATCCAAGGGATCACAGGTTAATTCAATGCTCTCCAGTTATTTTGGGAAGACTTGAAACAGGCCTGCCAAACCCAGCAAATGAACCGAATGAGCAGCCAGGGCTGTCGCCAACGCTCTGGTTGTCTTGCCCTCTCAATAGCACTGGTCGGCATACCCAGGCCTCCTTTGATTGTGCTCTGTTCGCAGTATGGCTTGTCTAACATCAACCACTCTTTAGCTTTAGGCCGAAGAAGGGCACTTCAAGAGGCTGTTGTCATGACTGGCAGAGGCCTTTCACATCCCATCAAAGGCGTTTATATTCAAAGAAAAGGTAAAAGGCACACAACACTGCCCCATGCCCAAACTAGGACAGATCACCCAGGTATGGGCTGACAACCTCCAGATTCTCCCTTTGTGGGAAGCCAGGAGACTGACCTCGCTGCTTCTCCCACAGTCACATTCCCTGATGTACAGACACTGATGGGGCTTTCCAGGGCTCGTCCTCTGCCTCCCTGAGAAAGTTAACCTTTCCTTCTGCTAACCCTCATATACCCATTCTGTGTGTTGTCACCTAGTCTGTGTCTGTCTGTCACTTAGCAACAAGGTCACAGAATGCTTAGAGCATACACCTGGGAGCAAATGTGTTTAAACCTCAGCTCTGATGTTCACTGACTTGACTGGGCAATTCAGTTTCTGGCATAACAGGCAAGATGGTCGGTGTCTCCCTCATGAGCCATGTAAAATTCCAAACAAAACCTATCAGCTATGGTGATAATGCTTAATTGAATAATCCATGGAGCTGGGTTGGCTGAGTCTACATTTTTGATATTTGCTACAGGGCTCCATAGTTAGCCACCTTAGCCTTAGTCTTCCTAGGTGGTGAAATGGGAATAACCACAATGTCTATTTCAAAGCAGATGCTGTGGAAGGGATGCAGGGGAAATGAATAGCTGTGCCCCAGTTCCCAAGGGCTTTCAGGGTAGGGATCAATTGTACACTTTCAGCACTTAGTCTAAGGCTGGCACCTAGTAAGGACTATTGGATTTATAGATTCTAACTTTCTTGGCTAATGACTCCCTTCACATTCCTCTCCTCAAACATATGCACAGATGCATAAGTTCCACAGCCTCTCACCCCTTCCTTACATGCACATACACTTTCCACAGCTAACTATTGCCACTTATATTTCCATCTACACTATACATCATGTACCTCCATAACACATACTACACATGCCACAGACCAAAGCACCACATGTATCATACACACCATAAAAATCTAAACAAACACTATTCAGCATACACATACATGAACCACAAACACTAGGCATATATATACACATACCACACATATACAATATGCAAAACATAACATACACAACGTATCTACACAACTAAGATGTCACACACAGAAT
This sequence comes from Peromyscus aztecus, assembly GCA_902168405.1. NCBI lineage: Eukaryota > Metazoa > Chordata > Mammalia > Rodentia > Cricetidae > Peromyscus > Peromyscus aztecus. Next base: position 2,039 of record CABHPQ010175241.1, on the reverse strand, counting down.
TAATTCACACACACACACACACACACACACACACAGCACATTCCATTCACAAACCCCATACATCACACACACACAGACACATACAGACACACACAGACACACAGGCACACACACACACACACACACACACATACACACATACAGATACTCAACTTTCTCTCAGCTACTCAACTGAGCTAAGAGGAGCTGTGCAGGTTTCAGGGATGTGATGATTCAACTTTCAGGGCTTGTTGCTGCAGGCAGGAGGTTTCCCATCAGCTGTAGCCACCTCCCTGGAAAGGCATGTGGGGAGAATTCCAAATTTATATTTTGGCCTGAGGAAAAGGGTGTGGGGTTATGATATTTTCCCTTTTACAGATTGTTAAGTAACCTGTGCCTGAGCCAAGACACCATTTCTCCAAGTTGAGGGATAGGTGAGGCCGTTTACCTTCTCTGAAGTTCTGCACAGCTCTAATGAATTCTGTGTCATCATTTGCGGCATTTCCTCTTGAGCCAGGAGCTGTGAACAGAAGATCAGTGCACCCAGAGGCTCCCATTGGGAGCTGTGCTCTGGAGAATCTCCCTTGTCCAGGGACTTTAAAGCATTTTCCAATTTTTAAGATATACCCCCCACCACACACATACATACACACACCTGGACCACAGTCTTCACAATTAGCAGCAGGCTTCAGCCCTCAAAAGTTATGGTTCTGGGGAAGATCTAAACAATCTATTTTGGAAAAAGCACTTAGATTGTTCTGAAGCAGAGGAGGACACAGACGACACTCGGGGAAATGCCAGATTCACTTGTTTCCTGGGTGGAAAAACTCGCTCTCAAGCATCAAATAATCATCTGGGGTAGAGAGTTGGCAGCAAGGCGAATGCCAGACCTCATGTCTTCCTGCAGTGAGTCTACTGCTTTTCAAGTATTTTAGTCAAATTCATTGATTCTTCTTTCTTTTAGATCTTCAAGAACTTTAGATATAGTCAGCTAGTTGGTAGTAGAAACCACTGAGCTTTTCTCAGAAAGTGAGTGGGTTCTTCTGGGGCCCCAGTACTTCTAGGAGACTCAGTTTCTCTAAGAGAAGTCCTTTATTTTATGTCAAGTCCACTGTCTAGCATTGATTCCTAGCCAAGCTGAACATATTCCAACTGCAGAGTGTTAAGGAGAAGGAAGGATTTCATTTCTGTATCAAGTTCCTTCATATCTCACTACTCAAAAGCCAAACTTATCCAAAGAAAGCCATCTCAAATTTTCACAGACTTTCTGGGCAGACAGATTCGCTGTCAAAAATTGAAGCCCTAACTCTGGCCCACAATCTGTTTTGTAAATAAAGTTTTATGAGAAAACAGCTCTGCACATTCATTTATTTACTTTCTTATGTTGCATCTGTGCAAAATGGCAGAGTTGCAACATAGACCATACAGCTGAAGCATCCTAAAATACTTGCCATCTGCTTTTTTTATGGAAAATCTTTGTCAATCTTGGCTTAGATTGTCACCTGGGCGTTCCTGGGGCCCTTGGAACATACAATGGAACTTGAACTGAGTAGAAAAAAAGAAACTTACAAAAAGCACTATGCTGTATTCTGCAATGCCCCTCTCTACCACATAGTGTTAGTAAGATCATAGCAATCTGAAGACTGTTTTTCTGGACTGTCTTAGTCACTTCAGAGACTTGTTTAGCAGATAGATGAAATTTTCGTTGTGCGTAACAACGTTTTATTTTAAGGATTCTGCCGAAGAATATATTAAATCAAAGCATACCCTAAGTCAGGCCCTTATTAAGCAACAGGCATTTCTTATACACTGTGCCCCTCCTCATTCTCACCTACTATTAAATATAGGTTAGTTTTAAGCCATGATTATAGGCAAAGATTTCTTTTCTGGATCTAGTACCTTGAAGAAAACAGGGATGGAAAAGCTTGGCCCAGGACTGAGGGATATTTCCAGAAGCAGATTCCATTGTTGCCTAGCAACAATTTGAGGGAGACATTGAGATTTGAAAGGCCCGAGGATGGAGCACAAGATGACTTGTGAGCCATTACTGAAAAAAAAAA
>CABHPQ010175240.1:0-34374 GCA_902168405.1 Peromyscus aztecus | reverse complement strand
CTAGGGTATTTATAGAAGCTCCAAGGGGTGGAGCAAAAGACACCCCCCCCCCCCAGCACAGCCAAGTGCAGACCATCTCAGACACTTGCACTCAGGCCTGTGGTCCAATCATCTTCTCTATGTAGATCTCCTCAGTAAAACCACGAGGAACCTGAAAACAGGCTCCCACAATCCGCCAAGCCTAGAGATGAAGCAATGGAAGCTATGGAAGGTTCCAGGGGTGCAGGTGGCTTTTATTGATGATATCTCACAGCACACAAATCCTCCTGAGCCAAGTACCAGTCTCAGGGCCTGGCATCTTTAGATGCTAGCAAAAGGCTGGGCTGAAGCATCTGCCTATACCTGTGGGGGACCCCCCCCCCAACATACACACACTGAAAGACTGAAAATGTGTTTCCATGCTGCAGATGCACAAGAGAGTAAATACCCCAACCCAAATATGGGTCAGGTGGCTTTCCCCAGGGTGCCCCAGAGGTGGCAGCTCTTCCAGCATGGGCTTGAAGGATGTAGCCCCATCTAGATGAAGACCAGCATGTCTCTCCTGTTTCTCTGGACTCGGCAGCCAGGTAGGTGGCTGAGCAGGGAGATGGAATATGGGTACAGGCTCAGACCCCTCCTGCTACGGAGTGATGGCCACTGATAGACCCTATGTGAGTTCTGGCCACCCTAGCCCAGGGTAAACCACCTGCTTCTCTACCTAGGCCCCAGAACTTCTTCCCTGAGTCCTTACAGCTAACTCTGCTCCATAACACCTCACCAGGGCTCATGTATACTTTCTGAGCAAGTGGGTCCCAGGCAGGCTAAGAGTGGGGGTAGGAAGGCTGGGTTTGCAGGCAGGCCACAGGAAGGGGGGGCGTGGTCCTAGGCACCTTATCAGGCAGGTTACAGCAACTGCCTTGCCCTACCGCCTGCCCACCTGCTCTGACTGGGAGAGCCTGGCCCTTTGGTCAATCTCTTCACTTCAGCCTTTCAGGACACCCAAACGCACACAGGGGAGGTTCACATAGTCATATCAAGAGCACCTTCCTCCCCAGGGTGGGGTAAAGATGGATTTCTAGGAGTTTGGGACCTTAGGTGAGCTGTTTCTACCTAGGGGGCATGCTGGACCATAGGGGGAGGCTGATTGTCAGCTTGCCAGGGGGTCCTCTGGAAATCATTCACACACACACACACACACACACACACACACACACACCCTGGGGCAGCTGTCCAGACCCAGCCACCCATAGCCACAGAGGATTTATTACTGTTTTGAGAAGGCCATGCTGGCCATGCCAGAGGTTGGGGGCTAGTCTGTGAAGTCTGGAAAGGGAAATACATGAGGCAATTCTAACCCTAAAACAGGTGAGCCTCCGATGTCTTCCAGACCCAGTGTCCTGGAGCCTTGATGGGCTGCCTTGTTCCATGCATGCCTGCAGGATATATCCATTTTAGTAGAAGGTTCCAGTTCTGGCCATACAAACCACAAACAAGAATGAAGTCAGCTGCCTGGAGCAGTCCCTGGAGCCTTGAGGCATGGCCAGAGCCCAGAGCTAATTGTGCTTCTCAGATCAGGTGTTTAGAGACAAGACTTTGCTTTGAGTGTGTGAAATGGTCCATGGAGACGCATCATTTATCAGTCCTCTGTCCCCAAACGCCGTGGCTGAGGAAGTTCAAGTGTGATAGCTGGAAACATCATTCAACTTCCATAGCCACGGCCTCAGGACTCCTCCATGGGCCACGGCCGCATGACTCACTCCATGGGCCATGGCCACAGGACTCCCTCCATAGCCACGGCCACAGGACTCCCTCCATAGCCACGGTCACAGGACTCCCTCCGTAGCCATAGCTGACTGCAGGACTCCTTGAGGATACACTGGTGGCCCCTGCCCCACTCCATGCAGGGGGCTGCAGAGCTCAGGCTCAGGATGGGGCCTCCTGACAAGCCCCTCCTCTGTTCTCCTCTCAAAGGGCATGGTGCCTTCACTGGTTGGCCCCTTGCCTGGTTCTGGGGAGACGCAGCTCATAGGCCCTGGTGTAGTCTCAGGGCCATGCAGAAGCTCTGATCAGAACAGCGCGTTGGATGGCTAGAGAACACAGCTGGCCTCCATTCAGGGGCACTCCCCAGTTCCAGGTCTTTGCTTCTCCCACACACCCCAGTGCCCCTTCAGGAATTACTGAGTGAAGTCACGTAAGACGGTGGGACCCAGGGCACTGTCACTTCTCTGCTGCCAGCCTCACACTTGGCCAGGCCCAAGTCACGAGTTGTGGTACAGCTATGTAAAGAGATGCAAATCATACATGTTTGTAAAAATAGGTTAAAAAGTGCCTCCTGCCAGCTTCCAGGTGGTCCAGTGGTCTCATGACCGGCCCCATTGAGAGGATTTCCTTTCTGGGGGCAAATCTTAGAGCCACCATATAGTCATAGTGCAGCCTGCTTGGGCCATGCCAGCGTGTGACGATTCCCGCTCTGTGTTCTTCTGTGTCTGCCTGTCGGTCCCAGCACGGGCTTCTTGGCTGCTCAGAGCTGTGTCTCATCCCGGGTCGCAGGATTACAGGATGAGAGCTTGTTGCTGCAGCTGCTCTTCCGACTCTGGGAGCTGCTGCCCACGTGGGCCAGGGGATCGGAGCGGATGAGGTACCTGCAGAAGATATCAAGGAAGGCCCCGGAATGGCAAGTCAGGCAACCAGCCACACCAGACCTGTGCCAAAGGTGGGACCTGGAGCCCTGTGCCTGATGCTAGGAGAGCCAGTACTTTGTACTCACACGATGTCGTTGGGCTCCAGCCTCGTGTCTGGTGGGGGATTGATGAGGACGTAGGAAAGAGTGTTCTGGTGATGGTCATTCATCTCATCTGCAAAGGACATAGCCCAAGCATCACCCAGCTCTATCCAGTACAGCCCTGCTGGGCCCTGGGGAGCCAGGAGAGCTAGTTTTCCATCTAGCCTTTCTGGCCATGTACTGACTGATCCTCCCTGGCACCTGTCCTCAGCTCCTGTCTGCACTGGGCAGGGCTCAGCCAAAAGGAACGGCAGAGCACTGGCTCCCACTCTCCCAGGCAGCTTGCTCGGCTGACAGCCAACCTGAGATGACATCTCACCAATGGAGGAGGTGGGTGCTGACTGAGCAGAGGCACTGAGCACACCTGCACATGCCTGCTTCCTTCAAATCTGTATGGGCAGGTGCATATGCCCACATGTACACATACCTGCACAACACCTGAGTGCACTTGTGCACAACTGTGCATGCCTTCACCTGCATATGTAACTGTGTACACTTATACATACCTATGTATACCTATATATATCTCCACACTTGCAAGCACCTGTGCATACCCCTACATACATGTACCTGCACATATACCTGTATGTACACATAAACACTACTGATCACTCGCACATATGGCACACCCACATTCCTGTCCTGTAATTCCCACATGCACAGCTATAATACAACAGCTAACATACACACACCATCCGCACCCCTATATACCTGCATGCCCTCTAGAAGCTGCTCAGGCCTTCCTGTCACCCTTCGGAAGTGCTCGGCAGGCGCCACCGTCCCTGGGACTGGGTAGGCCACCTCTACTCCCTATACTCTGGTCTCACTGACCAGAGAACAGGGCCCTTCCCTCCTGTTTGTGGCTCTGCTGCTGCTACTCCTCCAGGGACAGAGACCAGGCGACAGCCCCAGGGTGACCATGGAGTGTGACTCCCTAGGAATGTGGGTGGTTCTGGAGAAGCAGCCAGTCACATCATTGATCTCTGTGTTTGGCCAGCAGGGCACTATGGCCACATCCAGTGCTGGCAATGGCCTTGAGCTTGCTGGTCTCAGTTTACCGACTTCATGTTTAAAGGTACCTCTGGACTCTAAGGACATACAAAATGAAGGTGACCTGGGACAGGGCATCTTCTGCCTGCCCTTCCATTTTTCTTTATCCTTTGTCCTGTGAGGTGTAGCTGACCCCTCTATGAAATTGAGGAAGCTGCCAAGTAGCCAACTGGGCTAGGGTAGGGCATGCCTTGGGTCTCAGAGCTGCAGTCCCAAGATGAGGGAATACGGCACAGAATGCTTTTGTAAAGTGGGGGTGCCTATACCTCAAACAGCTGTACCTGGGGTAGCTCAAATGGAGCCAACATCTCTGTCTACTTCTTCAGGGTAGAACAGCCTGGTGGCCACTCTCCATATATGGGGTGCTGTTCTGTCCCATAAGCATCAGTTTTTGCTTCCCCCCCAATCCTACAGTTACGATCCCCCATGTTGTGGCTTATGCTGGGAGCCAAGTGGGAGGTGTGTTATGCTGGGACCAAGTCCCTCATGCAGCTCTGGGGTAGGCAGTGCAGGGAGAGCAGGGTGTGCACAGGAGCAGGGGTATTCATTCAGTCATGCTCACAACACTCCAGACCGTAGCCACTGATACGTGTCTATCAGGGCCACCAGACAGTCATCTCGCAGATGGGGCCAGAAGCCCTGGCTGTGAGAGGAAGCTACTGGATCCTCTGTCTTTAGGACTGGGCCCTGGGCTACCATTCTCCTCCAACCAGGGGCAGATCTGGGAATGTCTGAGACTTGCAAAGCGCATGGGAGGGCAGGACTAGGCCTGGCTTTGTGCTTCTGTGGTGCTGAGCTGAGGGGGCCGTGCCAAATCCCAGGTGTGCCAGCGTGGGGCTGTGGTCAGTCTTGTGAATCCAACTGCTTGGCCTGGGAGAGCGAGCCAACGGCCCTGAGGCAGACTCAGCATCCACGTGCTGGTAAAGATAGACAGCAGGTGCAGGGGTAGGTGGGAACGGGGACATGGCCTGGCTTGAATGCGCTTCTAGAATGGAAACTCTCAACAGGTTAGGCCTCTGCAGCAGCTCTGCTTCCCCTCACCTTCTCCCCCCACCCCCCGCCCCAGCTGAGTACCTCCCAGATCCAAGCCCTGGGCATCTATACCCATTTCCCTATGTAGCCAGAGCTTTCTGACCTGAGCCTCAGCTTGCTCATCTCAGAACCAGGATCACTTCAGGGTTGTGCTCTTTCTCCTGCCTCCTATACACACTGAGCTCCTGGGCACAATCCCACACTGGATGTTGTCCTTGATGAGCAGGTTGTGACACTCTGACCTCACATCCTGACACCACGCCATGCCACACGTAGGGTACTGTGAGTCCCCATTGCCAAGTTCCAGCACATTTTCCCCAGTGAGCACACAGGTGATGCTCAGTGAACAACTCAAGAGCGTCCTGTGATTCTGCAGGAGCTGCCCAAGCCCTCGCCTGCCCACCTTTGCCTGGGAGCCACACAGGAAGCAGATGTAGCTGGGTGCATGGTATGCATGGTTCATGGAAGTCACCAGGCCCAGCTCAGAATCCCAAGTGGCCAGCAGAGGGCCCGGTTTCCATGAATGCCGGCAGGGAGGAAAACCACAGCCCAGGAGATGCCAACGCTTCGCTTCTGTGGCTGCCCACAGCCATCCTCGCAAATAAGGACCCAGCTAAACTGACATCTACTTGGGCCCAGACACCCCTAAAACTCCCAGAAAACCTGTTTGGAGGGGAGGCGCCGAAGGCGGTGGCTTAGTCTTTGCTCTGGGCTCTGGCCGGCCTCCAGTGTGGGATAGCTCCTTGGAGGAGATGCTCAGCAGCATTAAAGCATGCAGATGAGAAGTGAGTAGATCAGCTCTGTCTCCAGGAGACAGAAAGAGTCTTCTTTTGAAGCCCAAGTCTACCTACATGGCTTAGGTAGTTCAAGCCTGCCTATGCCTTGGCATAGAGTGCAATGCTAGTTTCTATCCTCATGTCTGGCAGGAGGCTCACTAAGACACCCAGGGACTTTGGGCATCTTGTGGGACTAGCCAGAGAGGCCAGCTGTTGCTGAAATGGCCTGCTGCCTAGTCAGGGCAAAGCTAGATGATATGGCACATCCTAACAACAGAGCTGGGTAAAGTATTTGGGGTTATCCCTGGGGCCAGGGTGGATACCATCATCTGGGGGCTCCCATGGCCCTCAGCCAGAACAAACCAAGGAGGAAGATAGAAGGTCTGAGAACCCACTGTGGATACACAAATCCCTCCATTCTCTCCTGGTCACTGTCTAGCCCAGCCAAGGTGGCAAAGGGTTGGCACATCCCCTGTGTGGTGGCCGGTATCCACTGGAGCAGAATTACCTTGCAAATATCCCAGGTTTACCCGATTCATCACATCACTGGCTGTTAAATTTGCTACGTCCTCTATGGAACACATAAGAGAGGCACAGACAGAAAGAGAGAGAGAGACAGGTCAGCAAGCAATGGCGGGGTGGGCACGCTGGCACAGCAGAATGCAGGGCAGTGGCCAGCTACACGCAGACACCGTCCACACTGGGACTGTGGTGGCCAGCACCAGCCACCCCAGAAGCAAGTCAATTGCCAAAGGGCATCTGGTCCTTCTCTGCCAAGCACTGGCATGTAGGGGGGTCTGCAGAGGCTGAGAGGCACACAGGGCAGGCGCCAGTGCTGAGCTTGGCCACGTGGGCTGGACTTTGTATCCCCTAGTCCTTGCCATAGCTCATGAATGCTGGAATCTCCTGAGCCTCGGTGGTGAACCCCGGAACAATGGGTTACTCAGGCTGGGGTACTGAGGAGGTCACTAGATCTAGGGCATTGGAGGGACACTCCACACTGTGTACACATGGCTGGGAAAGGCTCTGGGGTGGTCATGCTGTTCTCAAAACCCTGGTCTGTCTTCCCCAGGCCTACCCCTTAGGGAAGTCTAGCCCTGCCTTGTGAATATGCCCAGAATGCCCAATATGCACGGCCAGCACATGGCTCAGCCCCAGTGACCCCTGGGCAGCTGCTCCCTCTACTTGGAGGAATCTCTAGGGCCCCATCTCAAGGGATGCTAGACATCAATCACAATGCTGGGTGGGCCTCGGCAATGACTGAGTATTAAGACACTAAAAGAGTCCGGGGAGGCACAGGCCAGAACAGAGATCTTGGGCCCCTTTGACCTCATCAGCAGAGGCAGCCTGGTCAAAGTCACACAGATGTTACCCAAAAGTGGCAGAGAGAGAAGGGGGTTACAGAAGTCTGTTCTGCATGTTGTTCCTCTGGGAACTCTAAAGCAACAGAAATATGATGACTGTCTTGGGGAGGACGGTGGGATGGACAGAGGAATATGTGGGTCATTCTTGCTCCTACTGACTATCCCCTGCCCTATCCCTGGCCAGGGACCCGCCAACTCTCTGCCTTTCAAGTCTCTCATGAAATGGGAAGACTGGACTTGTATACCTAATGAAGCTGGCTTGGCTCGCCACTCTATTCCTTTTCTGGGTCCAGTCCCTTACTTTCTGGTGGGGAAATTGAGGCTCCAGAGTGGTAGAAGTGAGCCAGTGTGGGTCACTCTGCACCTTCTCCATCCTGGGTGGGTACAGACCCTTCACTGGGCAGGCCCAAGTGACCAGTGGATCTGGAGCCATGCCTGCTGAAGGGGTCAGGCAGATGTGAGATGCCCATCAGCTGCTCTGCTATGGCCCAACCTGCCCCGCCTCGTCGCCTGCCCTTACCATAGCCAGTGGTGGGCAGCCCCAGGTGTTTCATTCGGTTCTTGACCAGCTCCGAGAGCTCCTGGCGCTCTGAGCGTCGGTAGAGGCTGAGCCGCTGCTGGGTGATCCACTCTGTGGCTGCAGGTGCCTTGCCCGCCTGCTTGCTGCTCTTCCGACTCAGCTTGCGGGCCCACTGCAGGCTCTTGCGGCGCAGTAGTGGGTGCTCTGCTGGGTCAGCACTGCCCCCGTGGCGGCCATGGGTGCTGCCACTGCCAGAGGCAGCCCGTGTGCCCCAGGACCCCTTGGCCTCCCGAGTGTCCTCGCAGTCCTCCATGTTCACCGAGATCTGGGACTGGGCAGGCAGGAGGGCTATGGGCTGGGGCCCCTTGTGCCTTGAGGTACCAGGGAGGAGATGGGCTCTGGACCCACAGTGTGAACACCAGCCTTCTCCAGGCCGGAAAGACTGTGGGGTCCTGTGTTCCCACCTGTACCCTAATCTGCCTGGCCTCCTGGCCTTGCTCAAAGTCTGATCCAGGATGGAGCCTGCCTGTCCTCAGGGAAGAGGATCCCTAGTCTATCCAGGCCATCACATCTATGGATGTGGCTGGTCCCTCTGGCCTGGCATATCCTGACTTTGCCCAGCATAGGGGCCCTATCTATACCACAGTTTCCCCATATGCAGGTGGTGCAGGGATCCCCATCAAACACATCCTTGGGAGTCAGTGCAAACAGACAGGGTGTGGTAGGCTGTGCATGACTGAGTGGGCATGTGAGGTGCTGGGGAAAATGTGGGGACCCCGTTAGGCAGTACCTTAGAGAGACTGAGAGGGATAATGAGGGTGTGGGGGTCAGACCAGCCCAAAGGGGTACCTGCCGCTCTGAAGGCTGCGGTGGAACCTGTTGATGGTGCATGCAGCTGGGCTGGGGTGAGGGCTACACATGGTGTGGGTAAACCCATGTGATTTCCCCCGCCTCAGTTTCCCCATCGTATAGGAGGATGGTAATTGCTGAGAGCTCCCCACCCCCACCCTGAATAGCCCAGAGGCCAATACATTTTCCTTTCCTGCCTGTTTCCCAGGGGCCCAAGGTAAGGAAGAATCCATGAGGCACAGGGGAAGCGGAAACTCCACATGGGGTCCGGGAGTGCTCACCTGGGCTCTGAGGTCATGGGGCTGTAAAGGAAACCAAGGACTGTGTGGGACCTGTGGGGGGGTTTGCCCCTACCCCTGTGTATCTTCTCAAAGTCCATACAGAGCATGCAGGGGGCAGGATGGTAGGGGGGCATGCTGCCCACACAGGTAGACTAGCTGCACCAGACCTCCCCTGACACCCCACCCAGTCCCCCTGGAGGTCTGGGATACTTCCCAAGGTCACCATTCTTCCCAGAGTGGCAGTTGCCCTCACTGGAGGCACGTGTTTTGGACACTGAACCTGCCTAGACGGCAAACAGTCACACACAGGTCCCCAGAGCTGGACTGTAAGAATTATACAGCAACGGTACCTGACTGTAAGAATGATACCTCAGTACCTCAGAGGAGAAGACGTGGCACTCGGTCCTGTAGATGCCGATGGGGATCTCTGCACTGGAGGAGCAGAGTTTCTGGAAGAGGCGGCCATAAGTACGGATCCACAGGTCATCCTCAGTTACCTTCATCTGCAATGAGAGGGAAGTCCTAAGCTGAGAAGGGCTTAGGCAGTGCCCAGAGCCCAGGACCACAGTGTCCCAAGGACGGTGCCTGTGTCGTATGGCACTGTGTACCCGGCCTGCACTTACGGCACAGAGGTAGCCGGAGCCTGGTGTAGTATCAAGGCCCAACAGCAGCCTGGTGATGGTGATCATGTAGTCCTTCACGAAGGACTGTGGGGCAGCAGGGCCACGTAAGGCAGATGCTCCAGCCTCAGCACACTCAGGAGCCACCTGCCTGCCAGCCCAGCACATGAAGTCTAAAAAGGACCAGGACCCAAAAACCCTAGAGTGGTACCAGGGGACCCCCGAGGACAGTGAGACCTGCTGCTCCAGTGGGAACAAGTCTCAGAGGACCTGGAGAGGGCTGTCCAGAGCAATGGGACCAGATCTTAGTCAGAGAGCAACTGTGGGCTCTGGTCCAAGGGGCCCTGCCTACTTCCCTCCACATCCCAGCTGACCTGGTAGAGAAGCGTATCCAACATGCTGATGCTAAACACTCGGCCAGCAGCAAAAGGGAGGCGGAACATGAAGGCCAGGTTGGAGCCATTCTCCCGTTCTCGCTGCAAGAAAGGGGTCCTCAGACGGCGCACAGGATTGCAGGTGGCCGTAGAATTATGGATGGCCATCAGAGTAAAGATATGTACATAGGGTGTGTCCATGTGTGGTATGTGTATGTATATGTATGTGTGGTATGTGCATGTATGTGTTTTGTATGCATGTGTGGTATGAGCATGTGCATGGTATGTATGCATGTGCATATGTGTAGTATGTGCATGGTATGTGTACATGGATGTGTGTCTGTGCATACACCAACAGACTTCTGGCCAGCAGGCTTGACTATCCAGCTGCATCTCCCCAGACACACTCAGGGCCAGAGCCTAGGGAGAGTTTAGAGCTCTGAGAAGAAAGTGGGCTCCAAGATCCGTGAGCTATGTCCTGTATTTGGAACCCAGGGCCTTGCACACACTGGGCAGGCATGCTGTGCTAAGCCACACCCCTAGCATGAGATTCTCAATACTCTTAACAATTTGATCTTGAATCACATTTTGTGATGTCAGGGGCACTGGAGCATGTCAGCCAGAGGGGTATGCTGTGCGTGTTACTGCTCTTCAGAGTCCACAAAGTTCCAGGCACTGGATCTGATGATCCACAGTATGAGTTTTTTGGGACACATTGCCACAGACTTAGTGGCTCAGAACTTCATTTCAAGGCTCTGAGGTCGGAAGTCTAACGTGGGCTTCCAGTGGCTGAAGTCAGGGCCAGCTGGGCCTTGAGCCCTTGGGAGGCTCTGCAGGACCCTTTCCCCCACCTTACCCAGCTCCTGGGGATGCCCAGAGTCCATGGCTGTGGCTTCTTCCTTTATCCTCAAAGCCAGCAGTGGAGCCTCGTCCTGTCTCTGATGCACTGCCTGTCATGTCCTCTTACGATTATGTGGGGCCACCGTGGGCATGGAGAACCACTTCCCATCTCAAGTTCCTTAGCATGGTCCTGTCTGCCAAGTCCCTGTGCTTGGAGGGGCTATTCATAGGCTTGGGAAAGAAGGCAAGCTTTCTTCCAGGCTACTCTTCCAGGAAGCATCCACAAGGGAGCTCAGGTGAGTGCAGACCCAAATCAGCCCGCACTGGCATCTGAGGACACTTCCCACAGCCTAAGGAGTTTGCTTCAGGGAAGGGCACACAGTCCCAGAGGCCATTGGGAACAGCAGTAGTTACAGGTTGGCCTTTCCATCAGTAAACCCTCTACTGGTCACATCTTCCCGGTGACAGAAGGAAGCACACAGGACAAGTGGTGAACGTGCCTCTCATTTTGTCCTTCCGCAATCCAGTAACAGAAGAGGGCAAGTGTCGTGGAAAGTGCCGGGTCAGAGAGAAAGGATGGGGCTAGGATGTGTGGGCTTTGCTGGCCCATGAAGAACCAAGTATGTCTGAGCTACAGGCCGTGGTTGAGCCACGTGACAGTTCCGCAGCCATGGCCTCTGCCTTCCCCCTGTGGCGTGCACCTTGTGAAGATGAGCCACTGTGGTAGCTCAAGCATTCCACTGGCTTTCCTAAGAACAGCACTCCACAGGAAGTGACCACACTACAGGTTTCAAATGTTAGTGTCTTTCCAGAACGTTCACTTCCATTTCAGACAGGGAGTGTACATTTCTCTTCTGCGTGGATAGTCCCACAAAGCTTGGGGCTCATGATACACAGGCCTTAACAGCAGGTGTGACTGGGGATTCTACCATCCCCAGGAAGCCGTGGCACCAGCAGCCTGCCTCTTCTTCCTTATCTTGTCTGCCCAGGGCCCAGGACCCCGTCCAGTGTGGATCCCAACCCCTCAGCATCCACCAGTTCACTACCACGGTGTCCTGACTCATCATCCCTGCTGTCACATGATGGGCCCAGGACCATTCACGGCCTTGAGGTGGACAACAGCTCACAAGTCCAGGATGCCGAGAGGGGCCAGCCACCAGGTCCATGCTACAGGGCGTGGATGAAAGCCCCCACCCTCCACTGCTGACACCGGCCATAGAGGGCCTGGCTGTGCGAGCGAGCGAGCCAGTTACAGTCTGTGTACGCTGCCTTCACCCATTTACAGGCTGCCCGTGAGGAGCGGGTTTGGCTCCAGGTGTGACTGTGTATAAGGACACAGGCTCCATGATGACTCCATGCCTGGACACCAGCCTGATCTACTCTCAGTCACACTGTGAGGACCCCCATGAGATGTGGGGCAGTGGTCTCAGTGCCCACTCACATGATCCTAGCACCTTTGACCGTTTAGGCATGCCTTGACCCTTCCCAGTGTGGACCGAGATGCTGGGCAGAGACATGAGTAGGCTGGACAACAGCAGGAGCCACACTGTTGTCCGGGGCTCTGCCCACCTGGCTCCCTCATGCTTCTCTGGCTCAGCCAGACCCCAGGCTCCCATGGGCCACTTCCCCTTTGACCTAGCTTCAGGTCAGCATTGAGCTCATGTGCAGTAAGAAACCCCAAAGCTTGTCTGTTCTGCCTGATGTCCGGAGTCAGGCTTGGACCAGACAGTCAGCCATGTTGGCCTCCGGCAGCTCTCCACAAGGCCACTGGCTCAGGCTGAACTTGGGACTCACACAGAACAGCAAGCGTTGGCAGCTGTGGTTTCCTCATCCACACTTGGCCTCGGCTGTCCTTATCTTAACACACGGCTTCCACTGCCCTTACCCCAGTGCCTCGTACCCCTTGTGTGGATAGCAGGGAGGGTCACAGCCACCATACATCAGAGCAACACAGACAGTGACCTGTCCCCATATAGTAGTTCCCCATATTCCTAGTGGGTTCCTGGGTCCTTAGTGTGTCTCTAATGCCTTACTGAGTCCCTGTGTCCCTGGGTTCCACATCTGGCCCAGCTGATGATACCCTCCATGGAGCTGACACCTCCCATGGAACTCCAAGGTCAGAAGTGCAAGAGGTTTTTCCCACTCTCTGATCCTCAGTGTCTGGGACGGAGGCAGTATCTGGTACTTGGTGGGTTGTAGGTATCTGTTACCAGTTCTGGCTGATCCCAGAGAGGATCATGACTGACTTGAAGGTACTCAGAGAAGTAGCCTCATAAGGAGAGCCTTGCATCAGCTGAGACTATCTCCTTAGCTCCTGCGGGATAAGCCCATGCTCCCACAGCCTTGCTCCCTCCCCTTGCCCTTGGTCTCTTTGGGCCTTTTGGCAAAGGATGGCCTACCAGGAAAGGTCCACTTACCTTTTCCAGTTTGGAAAGAGCCAGCGAGTAGCTGTCCTTGGCACGGAACTGCATGAACCGCATGTTGGAAGGGTGGGTGAGCTCTGTGGTGATGCTGAGGCTGGGGAAGAGCCTGGGGGAGGGATGATCAGAGGAGTTGTCCTCCAGTTAGGGCTGAGGGTCTGAGGAGGTCCCAGGGCTGAGGGTCTGAGAAGGTCCCAGGGCTGAGGGGCTGAGGGGGTCCCAGGGCTGAGGGTCTGTGGTGGGTTTTATGGCTGTGGGAGTCTGTGCTGTGGAGTCTGTCTATGGTGGGTCCTGTGGTCATGATTGGGTAGCCTCTTGTGGGTCTCATTGTTACAGCTGTGGGTGCTGGTCTCTGGTAGATCTTGTGGTCAGGGCTGTGGGATCTGTGTTGGGTCTTGTAGTCGTAGAAGTGTGGTCTCTTGTGGGTCCTATGGGGAGGTCTGTGGACTCTGATGGGTCCTATGGTCATGGCTGTGGGGTGTCTTGTAGGTCCCACGGTTAGGGCTGTGGGGTCTGTGTTGGGTCCCATGGTCAGGTCTGTGGACTCGGGTGGGTCCTTTGGTTGAGACTACAAGTTCCCACAGTGGCTCCATATCCATTTCTGTGGAGCCTGGCTCACCATGAAGCCTGGCTCCCGTGCGTCAGGTGCTCACCGAAACATGGTCTGCACATTGACGATGGTCTTGGCATCTGCCATGTAGTCCTCTTCAGCACTCATGGTGCTCTCCTTGTCCACCACCACCAGGTTGTCAGCATAGATGATGCCACACTGCAGCAGGCTGTCCAGGCTGCACGGGGAAGGGGTACGGCCATAGGACCCCCCCACTAAGACCTCCCAACCCCTCCCCCCCCCCCCCCCCCGGGCGAGGATGGTGGAGGGACAGCAGGCACTCTGGCCATGGCTGTTCTCATCTTACTTGTCCACAGAGCCCTCCATGTAGTAGACCATGGGGAAGCAGCAGATGGCCTCTAGGAAGTGGTGGTCAGGCCTGTGGGGACAGCAGGGCCTGGAGGTGTCACCCGCTCTATGGTTTATCCTCCCCACATTCTTGGGGCCCCCCAAACATGGGACTGAAGGGGATTTAAGACCGAATGGCCTGTGCCACTTATTCAACTCAGGGGAAACTGAGGTCCTGGACTTGCTGAGGTTATACAGCCAAGGCTGGACCTTGGGCTCTGGCTGCCATTGCTTCTGGAGTCCCTGGATGAAAGGAGCTGTTGTTTTGGGAATCCCTGCATAGAAGACGGCAGGGAACCGGCCAGCAGTCCTCCCCGCACAGGAAGCCAGGCATCACTGGGACAGGGACGGCACTCTGTGTCTCACTTGTTGTCAAGCAGCAGCACAATGGGGTTGAGCTCCCGGCGGGACCGATAGTAGGCGCGCAGAGGCACGATGAAGTTGTAGAGCCCATTGCCCGCCGTCTCAGCGGAGACGATGATCAGCTTGTTCTTGAACCCATAGGCCTTGGCGTCTTCATAGCTGTTGTGTTTGCAGCCCTGGGGATGTGGGGAACCCAGGCTGGGCACCACCCTGGCTGTGGGGGAAGCCGCTGGGCCACCAGCCGCAGGGGTGTGCGTGCACCGTGTAGCCCGTGGAAGCCCTGGGGAGACAGGGGCCACCAGCCACCAGGGCTCATCCTGCCGGCCGCCACTAAAGTCAGTGGCTCACCAAGCTTGGTGGAAGCCAGCCAATGCAGCATTTAGCTACAGAAATACAGAGGGCCAAGTCGTGTGTGTGCGTGTGTGTGTGTGTGTGTGTGTGTGTGTCTGTGTGTCTGTGTGTGTGTGTGTGTGTGTGTGTGATATGTGTTCACACAGTCCATTGCCTAGCTCTGCCCACCACAGAGCCCAGAATCAAGGCCACAAGCAGCATCTGATCCTGTTTCCTAAAGCCCCTTTCCCTAAATTGAGTCAGGCCTCAGTTGGAGGTGCCTGGTCCCAGTCCGTAGCTGGCCATGCATAGTGAGGAGGCGTGAGAGGCTGCCGAGCATCAAAGGGTTCAGATCCCCAAACAATGTGGAACAGAGTGTGGGTCCTGAGTAAAAAAAGAGGCCATATGCCTCCACCACGTGAGTGCCAAGGATGCTTTCCTCTTGGCACCACGCTAAGGAGAGCTATTGGAAGGATCTAGAAGTATGAAAGCTGATTCAGGGTGGTCAGGTTAGAATCTATCCTACCTTATCTCTGCAGTGACTGAACACAGAAACATTCACTTTCACAGCGGGACAGCATGGCCAGAGATGTGGCCAACTGAGCCCCGCCCTGCCTCCAAGTGCTCAGCCCAGATGCATGGGCTGGTTCTATCACGGATTGAGTTCAGTCACACTAACCACAGGATCACACTCTTCAAAGGTCAACAAGGGATCCAAGGAAGGCAGAAAAGGGGAGTGACAGGCATGTGCTGGCTTAAAGAGTGACAAGGCCTTGGAGCCTTGGGTTCCACCTGACAGGAGATCCTGGCTCTGCCTGACTCTGGTGACAGGTTATACAAGGAGAGAACTAGCCCTCCTCATCTGGAAACACACAAGGTGTTGGGGGGCTCGGGGCTCGGTGGTCCTAATCTGCTTTCAGCCTGTTCAGAAGAGGCTGCTGTCAGACCAGAGCAGGGAGGCAGAGGGGCCGGCAGGAAGGCGGGAGGGGTGAGGTAGGGAGGGGTCTGCTCCTGCTCAATTTTGCAGCATCACCAAAATACATGGCCACCAACGCGGGACCGTGGTGGCCACAGGGGAGTCCAGGTGCAGCTGCAGAGATCAGCCTTACCTTGTCCAGCCGCAGGCAGCAGAAGGGAGCTTTCACAGGCAGGAGGTGGCATAAGGTCGGGGAGCTGCCGATATAGGGCGAGTTGGGGGGGTAGCCCTTCACGTACCTGGATGAAGACAGGGACCACAGCATGGCACCATGGCATGGTGGCCTGGCCACTTCAAAGCTACCCTTCACCTAGAGTATTCACGGAGTCACCTGGTACTAGCGGAGATGGCCGGCTTCCTGTCTCCCGACTCCTGATCCCTACGTCTGCCTGGGGCAGCCACATGAGCTGAGACCTCAGGGATCTGTCCCTGCTTCCCAGGCTAGGGCTGGGACAGGTACACCAAGGTCCTAGAGTGGCTCAGGCTGAGGAGGGGTGCAGAGGGGCCACTGGTTGCTACTCCCCTCTGCAGGACCCGAGGAGGGCTGGGAGTGTCACTGCCCATGAGGAAGCCTCCCAACGATCAGCCCTCAGCTACTCAGGTGGGGGACAGGAGGGCAGCTCGTACTCCATGGGACCCCTAATGTCCCTGGGGGAAAATTCCACACACAATATACTCAGTGCATACATTTAGACACATACACACCGAAGAAAACACAGGAACAGATGCATGCGCATACACACACACACACACACACACACACACACACATTAATATTTTCTCTCTCTCTCTCCCCACCCCCCTCTCCCTGGGACCTGGAAGCTGAGAACACCAGGGCCGTGATCAGCAGTCTCCTGAGTGATGCCCATGGCACCGCAGGTCAAGACAGGAACTCGAGCCTGTGCTTCCAGACTAGCCTCTCAGAAGGCTGCCTCCCCTCTCCCAACCCCCCAGTGCCCACTACACACCACCCCATACTCTGACACTGGACCCTGGCCACAACCCTCTAGCTCTGTTTCCATGTGCCTTAAGGACACCACCACAGGGAGCCATGTACTTTCTGACTGCAGGACCTGGGAGCTCCACCACTGACCCCTCAACCGAGCAGCTCCCAACAGGAGGCTGCCCTGACTGAGGTCAAGGTAACCAAACTCTTGAGGACTTACTAATGTCCCTCTTGGTCTCAACCAGGAAGATTTGGCCTCAGACCCCAGCCAGGATGGCCCCTTGAGGTAGGCTTGTAGTCTCTGGTTCTGGACAAGGTCTTGCCAAATCACCTGCTGGTGACTTCTACAGACCCTGCCCCAAGAATACCCACCTGAAATGAGGTGGGCCATACCCCACAGTACCAAGAGAAGCTCAGGAGTGTCTGTGGGTCACTGCCTGGCTCTACACCGATTCATGGAGTAAGCCAGGGCAGTGGCTGAGCAGGTATGGGGCTATGCTGCCCCATCACCCACCCTGCTTCTACATGCCGCTGTGTGGGTCTGTGAGTCTCCTTATCTCTGACTCCAGCCAAGGTCAAGGGGAGGGTACCAGCCTAGGACACCCCTGCCAGCATGCTCTCAAGTGCTTCCCAGGACTAGGCTTGAGGTGAAGTAAAGGACCTCTGCTCTGATTCCCTGTGTGTTGCCCCCCCCCCCAGAGGACCCCGTTTGTGAAGCAGGGATTGCCACTATCCCTCCCCCTGAGAGCGGAGCTCCATTCAGCACTCACTCAACCACAGAGAGTCCCTCGTCCTCTGAGGGTGTCACCTCATCCTCCGACTGGTCACTCAGCAGGTCGCAGGGCAACAGGGCCGAGCCGTCTGCCACCTCCAGAACGGGGGCGATGCTGGGGCGCCGACTGCCAGAGCCATTCTCCGTGGGCAGAGCCAGCTTGCTGCCGCCGCCGCCACCGCCGCCGCAACCGCCACCCCCACCACTCCCACCCTGGGAGGGCCGGCAATCCGTGTTCTGCAGGTCCATGGCCACTGTCCCTGGACAGAGGGGTGGAACCTGACCAGCAGCCCTTTCCACCCACTCTCTAGGCCAGCTGTGCGGCCTTCGGAATTTCAGCACATCCCCGAATCAGTTTCCACTGACAAGGGGGACCCCTGAGTGGTGGTGATGTTGAGTAGACCCCACCGGGCCCCCATCCAAACTGGTTGCTGTGACTGATTCTAACCTCCTGAGGGTGGGGGCCCTTGGGGCTCATGGGAAACTGGTTGATCTGCTTTAAGGACAGGGCTAGGGAGGGTGGCCACACAGTAACACAAGAGCAGCGAGGCCATTGTGCACCTGCTGGTCTCTGTTGCCCCCACCTCGGCCCAGGGCTGCTGGGTTATATCAGTGGCTAGCTCAAGGATGCATCTCATAGCCTCTGTGGGCCAGAACTGAGGGGTGGGTGGGGGGGCTTCCTGAGTCACTCTGTCTCAGGCATGGGGGTGAGCAAATATCAAGCAATGGATGGAGGTTGGGCTGGGCAGCAGCAACCCCGACCCCAAGCTCTTTCTCAGACGTGACCACCAGGGTAAGCTGTTATCACAGGAGTGACAACTTCAGAGTCTGGCAGGCAGCTGCTGGCACATGTCACACTTGGCTGAGAACGTGTACCACAGAGTCAAAGCACAGGGTCCCTAGAGACCACTTAGGCTGGGCATACAGTGGGTTCTTATTAGTGTTAACTTGTTTCGTGAGTCACAGCTTGGGCCTAGCACCACACGAGGTTATTGCCCTGGATAACCTGTGGGTCTGTGGCCTGAGAGGGCTCAATGACCCGTTCCTGTTCCCCACTGTCCCCTGGAAGGCTGACAGGGGACACATGTAACAGGGACCACCTTCTGAGTCTTGGACCAGCCCTGATCAGGAGGTCACCTGAACCAGTTCTGGGAAGACAGCAGTCCCTGGGAAGAGCCCTGAAGCTAAGCTGTTGCTAACTTCAGACAATCTACACCTGGTGGATGCTAGGGCCGTCATCTATTCAAGGGATGCCCTGGGCTGATAGAATTACACAGGCCTCTGGTTAGTAGTATATCTACCACAGTACCCCACAGGCTCTCGGTTACCCAGGTTACTGATGCTCACTAAAACCCTGGCAAGTGAGGGGGGACCCCAATTTAACAGATCCACAACTTGAGGCCCAGAGAGGCTCACACTGTCCTAGGAAGAGCTAAGTCTCTGGGGTCTCCTGCCCAATGGCAGGTGGGGTGTGGAACACACCCTTGGAACCCACGCATCTACCTCCTGCCTCCTTAGCTGCTCACCCATAGAGGCAATGATGCTGTGCACTGGCAGCCGGGATGGTCCCTCGTACAGCGCCTGCCCTGCAAGACCTCGCCTCTTCTGCTTCTCCTCCTGCTTGAAGATGAAGGCTGAGTTCTCCTCCTTGGTGATGTTGATGTAGAAGCAGGTGTCGGAGGCAGCCAGGATGTGCCGTGGTCCCGGGTTCAGCAGGATGCTCTTGTTCTCCTCACGCTTCAGCCCAATGAGGCACACACCATACCTGAGCAGACATGGCCTGGAGCTCGGGGCCACTCTTGGCACCCTGTGGCTCAGGCTGCCCTCCTGAGCCATTCATTCTCCTTCCAGGGACCCCACTGGGACCTTTTGGACAAGCCCTCCCCTCAGGCGTTGGGGACTTGAGGACCCTAGGCCAGCCTTAGGAGACGCTTCAGAGGGTAGTGGCTATGTGGCAGGTTCTTACATGAAGCCTTGTTTTGGGATGTCCTGACTTGCCCATCCTCACCAGGTGGGCAGAGCCGGGCTATGCTGTCCTTGGCTGAGACTCTGCAACCTCCTGCCCCAGGGTCCCACCCATGCTGACCTGGTCCTGGGTGGGGAGGATGAGCAGCCCAGTGGTGGTGGGAACAGCACGCTCCAACCCCTAAGTCCCACGTACTTCTTGTGTGCGTGGAAGGCTGCGTAGGTGAAGCTCTTGCCCTCATACTCCCGGAAGAATTTGCTGTCACCCATGCGAATGTGGTACACTTCGTTGCCCGAGCAGCGCCCGTACATGCGCTGCCACTGCTCTGGAGACTCCTGTCCTTCCCTACCAGAGGAGCAGGGCAAAGGGGGCCGTCACCTTCAGCCAGGGCTGCCCCTCCTACCCAAATGGTTAAATGCACCCTGTATCACCCTGGACCCCTTCCTGTGCCAGACCTCTGCCCACTACATGCCCTCCTCCTCCAGGGAGCCCGCCCTGCCTTGTGGGGTTGATCGGGACGGCCAGGGCGTGGTAGTCGGTCTGGCACAGGGCACTCACTGGCCACGGGATGTGTGCACCAGCAGGGTGATGAGGGTGGAGGTGGCCGGGCAGATGCAGTTCAGGGCCAGCATGGCGTACTTGCACTCCTCCTCGCATACCACGTGGTCTGTGGGGACTGCAGGGTCAGGGCCCGCCACCCCTGCTGTCTCTGGTCCCTCCCCGCAGCGCCCACGTCTTTCTGAACGTGTGAAGACACTCCCGCTCGGTGCCCCTGGGAGCCCAGCCTGAACAGCCAACTCATTAGGGGTTCAGCACCTCTGTGAGCTGCACTTTGAGTCCCAAAGGAGCACCTGCATTTCTGGGGTCGCCCCAGCTCTACCCAGGTGGCCCTTACCTGTCCCCCAGGTGCCCATCATGGGTCCTGTCCATAGAGGTTCTGGTCAGACAGTGCTCTTGTCTCCCACACCACCTCTAGCTCCCGCTCCCGCTGACCTCGGCCCCAGGCGGAGGCCAGATCATCTGCCAAGGCTACACCGTGGTAGCTCCCCATTCTCTGATGCAGAGATCGGAGGCCATGTTATCCCAAGGGCAAACCCTCCTTGAGCCTATGAGAGGAGTACTTCACCCCCACCCTCCGCTCCCTTGCAGACTGCACACCCATGATGTCACAGGGCCCCAAACACACCAGCAAATTTGACGTGAAACTTGTTTTCGGGCTTGAGAATCTGGACGTAGAGGGGACAGTTGGGGGCAAAGTCCTTCACAGCCCAGGCTCGAAGGATGGTCTGGTGATCCTGCGGGGGAGGTGTGGTTGGTGTTGGGGGGCCCACTGCTAACAGCAGGCAGGCAGTGCGGGCTGGGGGGGGTGTGCCTGGACTCACCGCAGCAGTGCGGTCCACCTCATTCCTGCTGCTGAGGATAAAGCAGGCCTCTCCGTTGTCCATCCTGCAGAGCACCAGCTGCTGAGCGAGGCTGCAGACCCAGCGGGCCTCCCCAGGAGGAAGTCAGGTCAGGAGGGGCCGGGTGTGTGGAGTGAGGGAGGAGGGCCCAGCAGAGGGCCTTGCTAAGGTAGTCAGGCCCGGCCCAGCATCAAATCCTGCAGTACATCCCAGGCCTCCCAGCCTCCCCAGATTCTCCTGGAACATTCTAGGCAGGTCAGGATGTCTGGACACCCACAGCAGAGTCCAAACTCAGATGTTGAACAAGACTCATGAGCCAAGCCTGCCCTGGAGATACCAATTGACCAGTGGGGACTATTCAGGGTTTCCAAGCTGTGACATGATGGTGGCTGAGAGGGGACTCTGAGCCACACTCTGCCACATCCATCCACACTCTGGGCTCTGCTTGCTGCTGTCAGAGGCTTAGGATCGGAAGGAGTGGGTCCTCTTGAGACCTTGTCTCACTGGTGCTGATGACCTAGGTTCTAGGGCAGTAGACCTTACATGGGCACTGTCGAGCATCTGGGGCTGGTCTCCTGGGCTCCCATCCACCCTGTGTTGGACCATAGAGCCTGTCCCCTCTTCTGCCTGACCACTCAGCAGCCTGGACTTGGGTAGTCATTTCTAGCTCCTTCCAGGTTCCCAGGAGACTGGCTACAGAAACAGCTCAGCCCTGCTGAGAGCCAGTTGGAGAAACTTTCACCTCACAAGCAGGGCAGTAAAGCCTCATGCCTGCGCCACAAAAGCTGTGGGTGCCTCCCTGCCTGGCAGCCACTTCCTTTTTCCTGTCTGCCAGCCCGGAGCTGGACACAGGCAAGTACAGTCTCCTGTGAATTGGGCAGGAGCCCCCAAAAGATTGCATCCATGGGAGCCCCAGCTCAGGGTTCAGGATGCGGGACCTGGGCCGTTGTCCTGTTTGCCCTTGGCCCTGCCTCACCTGTACCACACAACCAAGGGTACAGGAGCCTCCCGGAATGGAAACGTGGCATGACAGGCTTTGGGGGAAGAATCCCAGATGGTGCAATAGCACATTCCCGTTCCACGTTAACAGCACACCCCTGTCACCCCGAGTCACTCTGTCAACTTGTCTTCACATCAAGAGCCACCCTCAGCCCTTGTGTCTTCGCCATTGACTCTCAGCAGCCAGTTTTTTCCACCCCCAGTCTATTTTAAGCTCCCTGAAAATCTGACAGAGAAAATCCCCAGACTCAGAGCAAGAGAGGGAAAGTCGCCCCAAGGCAAGACCCACAGCAGAGGAGGGCACGGCTGGGCCAGGTGTGTCTGTTAGGCTGTCTAGCAGGGGCTAGCGTGTCGGGATGGAGCTAGGGTCCCACTCACCTGGGCCTCGACCCTGACCATTTCACCCACCCTGGCCCTGCCTCCACCTGGGAACCCCGCCTGCCTCAGGCCCTGTGCCAAGCTAGCCTGTCATGGCCCTACCTCTACGTGGGGACTCCCCGTGGCCTCAGGCCTAGGTCTGTCTGCGCTGTCCTGGCTGGCACTCACTTGGCTCGCATGAGGTCCTGGTCCTTGAGGGCAGAGCCCTGGAGGTAGATGACTCTCTGGGACCACAGAGGGATCTGCAGTACCCTGCGCACCTGGACATCCATTTCGGAGGGACACAGGATGACCACGTAGTAGTCCTGCTGGTCAGGCTCCATGTCAGTGCCTCTGAGCAGGGTCCTGTCCCCCCAGCCTGTGTTGTTTCCTGGATGGTGTCATTCCCAGGGCCTTATGGGACCATCACAGACTGCCCCCTCACCCCCCAACACACACACCGGATATGATAACCAGGGTCTGGAATGCTTAGGAACCTTGCCCAAGCATGTGGCAGTCCTGTACGGCGGGGGTCGGAGATGGGGGTTTGTGGGGAGGTGACTGCTCTGGGAGCCCGGAAGAAATCTGAGACTCCCCAGGGGTGCCCGTAGCCTTACCTGGAGCCGGGGGTGGGCATAGAACTCATTCAGGAAATCCATGAGGAGGTCAATCTTGAGGGAGCTCACGCACAGGACCACATGCTTTTCCGTCTGTGCTCGGTGGCGGCTGTAGTTACCCCCTGACTTCTGTCTCTCCATCCAGAGGTAGACAAGCTCTTCAAACTGTGGAGAGGGAGCAATGGGCACAGGCATCCAGTGGGGGACAAAGGGTGGGGCGGGCTGTGGAGCAGCAGTGGAAGGGGGGGGTGTCCAGGGTGGAAAGGCCAGCTGATGAGGACAGAGAGGAAGAGCCGGCCTGTTTGGCTGGCAGGATGTGGGAGTGATGGGGACGTTAACCTTAGCAGAGACCAGAGCAGGACCCCGAGATGGCATGTGTAAAGCGGTGTCAGAAACTGTGGTGTGTGACCCAGGTCATGGGAAGTCCAGCTCGTGGCCTCAGAAGCTACCTGAGTAGTGGGTGCCAGAGCCTGTACTCTGGACATATGGACCAACATGAGAGTCCTGGCCCTGCCTATCAGCTTTCCTGACAGTATTAGGAAATCCTCAGCATTGAAGTTAGGAATTTCTCTCTAGCAACAGTGACCAGATCAGGCATCAGGTTCCTGATGTGGAAGCCATGTGTTCAGTCCTTGCCAGTGGGGTCCTCTCGGACTGGGGTGGGAAGAGTTCTGAGGACTGCCAGGTTCACATCTGCCTGGGTCATGTGAGCTGCTCAGCACTGACTCTGCCCAAGGCCTCACAGGGCATGTGGCTCTGAGGTCAGATGTCCACCGCCTGTTCCATCTTGAGCATCAGGACCACACATGGCTTTAGCCCATTTCCGAGTGGACTGTGGCTGTAGGCCCTGACTGCTGTGTCCACTCTCACGGTCTTCATCCCACTTCCATGGGTCCTCACCAGATCTGTGGCTGGGTTCTTCAAGACCCTGGGTTTGGGGAACACAGGGGCCCCCTGCAGGTGGTCCATGGTAGGGCACTGCTGCTGGACGACCCAGGCTTGCTTCCAACCTCTCTCAGGCCTGTTTCCTCACTTGGAAAGTATAAGAATAGTGCCCGTCTTGCAGGCTATGATGAGGGGGTAAGAGAGCTAATGAAGGAAGAACAGTGATTTCTAAAGTGTACGACTGCTCAGAGTCTCAAGATGGGAGCTGCTTTGGAAAGGGGGCGGGGTTGTGGCTGTAATTTGTTGACCTGAGGTCGTCTTGGATTATGGTGACTCCTAAATTCAATACCCATGGGGTCCTTGTAGGTGGAACAAGGGCCACCAGGTCATATGGAGATGGGCATAAGGTGGAGGATGTGCTCAGGAGGCCACCACAACCACGGGAACTACCGGACAAGGGGCCCCAGGTACCCCCGGTGCTCCCAAAGTGCTAGCCCCACCGCAGCGCCTCCAGAACACCTGTTATCTAAATGTTTGGACACTGAGTCTTAAACACTCAACCCTAGGCTCCCATGGAGGAGAGTGAGCCTCAGGGTCTCAGAGCCTCCGAGAAGGCAAAGAAGAGTTCCAGTCCTACTCCATTTCATCGTGACGCTGGGGTTACCGGGCAGGGGCAGGGGCTCATCCTCACTTGGCAAAGGGACTGGGTTATCCAGAGAGAGTCCAGATAGAACATGGAGGCTGAGAGCGCATGGCTGGATTGGGGTTGCCTGTCCATGGACCCATCTTTGGCACTGTCTTCAACTTCTGCTGGGTCAGGGTATCGTGGATGAATCACTGAAGAGCTGGTGGGCTACAAGATGAGAAGGCAGGACGGAATTCTGATGCTTTGCAGAGGGGATGCGGATGGGGCAGCGTAGTGAGAACAGGGCCTATAGTGGGTGAAGGGGGTTCCCCAAAGATACGTGCTCCTGGAACCTCGGGATGTGACTTCATTTGGAAAAATAAAAGGGGCTTTTGTAGAGGTCAGGGTGTAGCCTCTGAGTCGGGAACCTGACGTGACCTGACGTGATCTTGATCAGGATGACCACCAGGAGTTGTGACAGTTAAATCTTGGGTATCGTACCATCAAAGCCCACAATGGGTGCCAAGTCCAGCAAGAAGAAAGGAGACGGGGGGGGGGGGGGGGGTGCGAGCCACAGAGGAAAGGCCATGTGCAGGGCAGACGGTTTGGAATGATTCATCTATAAGCCAAGAGATGCCGAGGACCGGTAGGTAGCTGAGGCAGGGCTAACTCCATGCCTTTCGAGTCCTCTGAGAACCATGTCACAGATTTTGGACCTATGACCTTCATAACTGTGGAGGACAGGTGCTGCTCCTAAGTCCACAGTGTGTGGCCACTTTTCAGCAGTTTCCGGAGACACCCGCACACTCCAGCCCAGGGACTCTGAGCATAGAGGGGCCAAAGCAGAGCCGTCTTGGGTGTGATGACTCATGAAGGGAAGCACACTCCAGGCTCAGACACAAGGTTAGCTAACAGAACCCGACAAAATTCAACAGACACCAGCATGACACTATGAAATGTCATAGGCCATGTTTCAGGAATTCAAGGCTGGTCAATAGTAGACAACTGTATATATTATAAATGTGTCAAAAAAGCTGTATATATAAAACTTATGACCCTAACAATTTAAGGAGAAAACACTCAATTGGACTGATCAAAAGTATTTAATCAAAAAAATTCTATAGGCCTGGCGGTGGTGGCGCACACCTTTAATCCCAGCACTTGGGAGGCAGAGGCAGGTAGATCTCAGTGAGTTCAAGGCCATCCTGGTCTACAAATTGAGTTCTAGGACAGCCAGGACTTATACAGAGAAACCCTGTCTCAAAAAACCAAAAAAAAAAAAAAAATCTATGGACTGGAGAGATGGCTCAGTGGTTGAGAGCCCTGGCTGCTCTTCCAGAGGATCAGGGTTCAATTCCCAGCATCCACATGGCAGCTCACAAATGTCTATAATTTCAGTTCCAGGGGATCCGATACCCTCACACAGACATATATTTGGGTAAAATACCAGTGCACATGGAGTAAATAAATAAATCATTAAAAATGGTCTCCACAAACTGGGATGAAAAGGAAGGTCTATGCAGGTTGCTAGAGGGCCATCAGAATGAGAGCTCAGAGGCTTAAGGACTGGAGAGGAAGTGGGGACTGTCACTCCAGGGACGGTCCGTGGAAGCTGACCAGTGACCGGCATAACCTGCTAGAGCACTCCACACATCGGCACTAGCAGAGCTCAGAAGCAGAAATGCAGTGTTTATACAGGACAGAACTACAACAGGACCTGAGGAAACTTAACAAGAGCTTTGCACCCTGCATAAAACAAAACTAAACAACAAAAGTGTGAGGTTTCTGAGCAAGGTGTGGTGGCACACGCCTTTCATCCCAACATTCCTGAGGCAGAGAGGCAGGAGGATCTCTGTGAGTTTGAGGCCAGCCTGGTTTACATAGCAAGCTACAGGACTACTTAGAGAGATGCTGTTTCAAAACCTCACTTAACAAAAAAAAGAAAGGAAGGAAGGAAGGAAGAAAAAAGAAAGAGAAAGAAAGAAAAAGAAAGGAAGGAAGGAAGGAAGGAAGGAAGGAAGGAAGGAAGGAAAGAAGGAAAGAAAGCTTTGCGATACTCCAGGAATGTCAGAGACTTGCTAGGAAATGCTAAAGGCCTCATAAGCCACAACCTGGTCCTTGCCACGTGTGCCAATAGGATTCTCATAAAAATCCTCACATGGGGAGTTGGTCTTGAACCTGCTTAAGGCCGAGGTCACAGGTGGGTACTACCAGAGGTCTGGCCTGGGAATTAGAAATCTTACGCAGACTAGCAAGGATCCAAGAGGCTTCTGAACTGGAGGAGAGAGGGTTGGAGACACCTTCCAGAGTATTCTATGCAGAACCTCAGGAATGGAGGTGCTGTTGGAGGGATGGAGGGATGTGCACGGGGCTGAGGCAGGCCCATTCCCATGCCGCCATACACGCTCTGTTCCAGGTGGGCCTGGCCCTCCACGTGAGGAGCTAATCTTAAACTTTTACAAGAAAACAGACTTACAATTGAGGGAGGGAATGAACTTTTTAGGTAAGAGAGGAAAACCTTAAGATACGTTAATGTTAACATATTAGACCTCGTTAAAACCCCAACTGCCTGTAGAAGGGCAGGACCAAGGCAAGGAACGAGTTCACAGACCAGCAGCTAGAAGCAGAATGCTCCAGGACTGGCTTCTGGGCACAGGGAAGCTAACAGGTGGTGGTGCCCGGAAGGACAGTGATGCGTGCAAGGATCAGCACACTGCAGGCTTCCAAAGCAGCTTACTCAGGACAGGGGCAGTGCAGGGGCAGGCAGCTCCTTCTGGGAGAAGTAAGGGGTGCCTGCTGGGCTTGGGGCTCAGTGCTGCAAGGCCAGAGATGGGACAAGCCCAAGGTCAGAGCTTAGGGTCAACAATGACACTTCAGTTACCCCCTTATAGCCCTAAAAGTTGCTTAGCTGTGGGTGGGAAAGAGGGTGAAGTTCACCCCCACAATGTGTCTCTGCATAGGTTCTTATGGGGATCACTTGGGCACCTAAGACCCTCTGGAAGGAGAAGCCTGTGCCCCCTGGCTGCTCTTGGGCAGAACACCAATTCGCTGCTCACCAGTCAAGGGAGAACCTGTGCAATGACCCACCGCAGAGCAGGGAACACCTTCCCGGGGCTCTTCCCCAGTGCTCTCCAGGGAACGACCTTCCAACGTGTTCACAACCTCCCTGGATCCCTCCTGTCCTTATGCCACTCCTCAGGGAGCGGCCTCCTGGCTGTCCCCGTGTTGAGCATGGGGACTCACCTGCAGTGGGAGCACCACAAGGGTCACACAGATCAGGATGACCACCAGGAGCTGGGAGGGCCAGATCTTGGGTGTCACATCACCAAAGCCCACAGTTGAGAAAGTGACGATGCAGAAGTAAAAGGAGGTCCGCAGGTTCAAGTTCCCACCTGCCCGCTCCAGGTGCTGGATCCCACAGGTCCTAGACATCCAAAGAACAGGGCTGCAGCAGTGGCGGAGGCTGCAGCCGTGGGGGAGGCTGCAGCAGTGCATGGGAGGAGCCGAATGGTAAGAGACAAGGCTGCACTGTGGAGTGGGCTGCCTGAGGTAGCTGCTGTGGACAGGGAGACCGGGCCTTCCCCCTTCCTAGAGGAGTAAGGCTCTACCAGACCTGGGGACCCTGTCACATAGGACGACCTAAGTGATGCATCCCTGATCACTGGGATACTGAGTGAGGTTGTAGAGCTAGGCCTGGACGCCCATCGCCCACAGGTGGACCTTGGCCCCCTGGCACTGAGTTTAAGTCTGAGCCTGGGAAAGCTGCTCATTCTGATCAGTGGTAAGGAGGTGGGGCGGAAATGGTGAGGGGTGCGCTTCCGCAGCGAAGGAGCGTGGCTGCGGCAGTGACGGTGTGGGGCTGCCCCAAGCCCTGCCAATCTGCACTCCAGGCCCTTCAGCCACTCCTAGCAGCTCATCCTTGCCTGGGGTACAGCAGGTGGTGACTGGGCCTCTTGAGGACATGGAGCAGGGCCACTCTATGGCAGACGCAGGAAGTTGGCAGGTCTGCCCATGTGACCAGAAGCTTCCCACTCTAGGTGACCCTCCCAGAGACGCTGGCTGCTTCTAGACTCTGTTCTCGGATGGAAATCAAACCAAAGGGCCCCCACTCGGCCCAGGAGCCAGTTCCCTTCAGAGTTGCAAACACGGTCAGATGGGCAGACACCTGCAGGCCAGATGTGCCGTTGTGTGCTCTCTGGACACAAGAGTTTGGAACTAAGTTCTACAGCCAGCTTTGCGCCCTGTCTCTCACTGACTCTTGTCGTATCTTCTAGGTCTGAGGTCTGCCCGAGGGGTGGGCTAGCCATGGCCACCTGATGGGGTGGACCATGAGAGGTCTAGGGCACTCACCCCGTGAAGACGAGGCACAGCAGGGTACAGAAGAGGATGAGCACCTGGTTGAACATGGCTGACTGTGTGCGCAGGATGGCACGGTGGAAGTCATTCTGCGGAGAATGCAGCCATCAGAAGGCAGGGCTCACAGATACTCCCGTGCATAACAAGCAAATCTGGTCACACTTCCAACCCAGGGGAGGGCTACAGGCAATGCTGCCCTGTGCTGGTCACCCAGACCTCAGCTTGGTCTCAGGATGATGAGCCATGCCCTCGGTGATGTCAAAATACGCCGGAGGGCAGAGAGGTGTGAGCACCTTTGGCTTCAAAACCGTTATATCATTGTGCAACTGGCACAGGGCTGAGTCAAGGGGACCGGCCAGGAGGGGGCAGGCTGCCAGGGAGATAGCTGTCATCCTGGCTTTCATTTACAGGAGGAGATGGATACATTCCAGCAGAGCCGGCCATGGGGGTAGTTGGAGCCTCCATTCTTCTGGCCCTGGTTTTATGGCCCAGTTCTGGTTGTGCTCGCTCACATCTGCACACCCTATCCCACCTCCTCAGCCCTGGAAAAGGTGTCTTCACAGAAAGAGGAAGCTCAAGGTTGGACTGGAATGCATCCCTGTGGCATGCAGTCTCCTCCACTGCCTGGTCCCACCAGCAGGTGGGGAAACTATTCTGGAGCTGATCTCACTTACGATCATGTTCTCCAGCGCGTGCTTGGCCAGCCAGCAGTTGAGAAACACGGGGATGAACAGGTTCCGAAGAGGTGGCCAGAAGACCTGTGGTGTGTGGGGGAGAGGTCAGGTGGGGCTTGGGTAGCCAAGCTTGGGGCTAGGGCTCACCCACCGTGATGATGAAGGGCAGCGTGTTGATCATCTCCAGGACGAAAGAAACGTGGAAGATCTGCTCCCAGATGTTGCCCTGGGGGCCAGAGGTACTTCAGAGCCAGCAGGGGGCAGGAACAGGGCCACAGGGCAATCGGGGTCAGGGAAGGGGACCGGGAGATTGGGAGACAGGGAGAGGTAAAGGTTGGAAGTGGGCAGTCTTCGAGTTAGGGATCATGGTGCTAGGGGAGGGGCTGTGGAGAGGGGGCACGGTGGGGAGCCAGGGCAGGGTCGGCCAGGGAGGAACTCACTTTGTAGCTGAGGTAAATGAGGAGCCATGTCTCTAAGAAGCTTATTGTGGCCACAATGACCTGAGTGAAGAGAGCAGACAGGGCCTGACCTATGAGAGACTCAGCAGGCAGAGCCCTAACAAAGCTGGGTATTCGGGAGTGCGTGCGTGCGTGCGTGCATGCGTGCGTGCGTGTCTACAGGGTTCCCTGCACCCTTGCCACTGAAGTAAGATGGTCTTGATTGGAAAGACTCGCAGGCAGCTACTCTAGGCCTTAGGATAGGCAGAGGGCAGTCCAGACTCCGCCCTGCTGGGGCACCCTGTGGACAATCAGGGCAGGTGAAGCAGGAGGGGTGGGGGAACCTGAAGAGCACCACTAAAGCCACCCTAGGAGGCAGAGGTGGTAGTGAGGGGCCGAGACAGTTGGCAGTACTCCTTGGGCCCTGGGTGGGGATGGAGCCTCCACTCCCAGCATCTGAGTCCTATGGGATCCTCCAGGCTAGGGACCCAGGCCTCTGGGACATGGTTGGGGAAGACCCCCCTCAGAAGCTGGCCGGAGTTACTGACCCCTACTTCTACTTCCTAGGAAGACAGTAAGGATAGGGTGGGTCAGCAGGAAGGAGAGGTTCTAACCGAGAAAGAGATCACGGGGGAAAGCATGCCCTCAGTGGTCTCTGGGAAAACTATAGTAAGAGTTGCTAGACCTGGGTCTCTGCCTTCTGAGCCTAAGTCCCCTGCTTACTTAGTGAGCCTGAGTCCCTTGCTTGCTGAACATGGGACTTCTGCCCTCATACTTAACCCGAGCCCTCTCCTTACTGAGTCCACACAAGCAGCCTCTGTTGTACAGGGAGGAGAGGCAGGCTCAGACTCACCTGGATCACCCACAGAGCCATCTTCCTCTCCACCCACAGGATGGGTGCCCTAGGAAGAGAAGGGCAGTGAGGCCGGAACAGGGTCACAACTGCCAGGACACTTCCTCTTCAGGCTCCAGAAGAATGTTACTAAGGTGACATTCTTCTGACAAGTGAGGGCCCAGTGGCCAGATGTGGGGGTGAGTGGTGGTCTGACATATGCTTCATTAAGTTACTCCTCTCTGATGGGGGAGAGCCTCGGCACTGACTTCAGCCAGGGTGCAAGGGTGCGGCTGAACATGGCCCAGGGAATTTAATGGGTCTCAGGTTAAGGCTGGGCATTGGCTCCACTGGAGCCAGACAGTTAAACTCCCACTGATCACAGTTGTCTGCCCACCCCCCCCCTCCCCCCCGGCCTGGCCCAGTACCGCCCCTGGCCCGGCCCAGTGTAGCCTGGCGAATGGGAGCCAGGAGCAGACTCACCAGTGGAACTCGGAGGATGAGCCATTGAAAGTGTAGTTATACTTCGTGCAGCCCCAGCTGTGAAGAGACAAAAGCACTGGCCCAGCCACAGACCTCCAGAGCCAACACCAAGGCTCCTTTCCAGAGCTGCCATGGGCTCAGGGTAAATGGAAAGGACACCCACTTGCTCACTCAGGACCCACCATATATCCCGACTGGAGCTGATGCTCTAATGCATGAGGAGCCTCCCCGGCCTGCAGTGACCATGTAGGAAGGCTCTCTAAACAAGAAGCATAAGGAACACACCCCTGTCTGGAGATCTGGGCCCTGCAGTGAGATGCTGCTCAGGAGAAAGTTGAGGACTCAGCCTGTGCTGATGATAAGCTCCAGGGATGGGCCCTGCACAACCACAGATGGCCCAGTGTGGACACTTACGCCCTCTGGAGGTCAGAGCTGCCTGAACAAACCTGGATAGTTCCTGAGAGTCAGAAAGAACATTACTACCTCAAGGAGATGCATTGATGACCCTCATCCCCAAGCCACTTGAAGATAAGCAAATCCAAGCACCTTGGAACCAGCTGATGAGAGATAGCATGGCACAGCCAACAGGCTAGCCCTGCTCCAGGCCATAACCAGCACCAGGGTCAGCTACCACAGGGACCTCACTGCACATAGAACCCAGAAAGGGGAAGCTCCTACCCTCTTCTCTTCTCACTTGAGCTTTATTGGGGGTTGTTGCACTCAGTACCCAAAGAAGTCTCTGAATCATCCACCCACCCTCTCTCTCATCCTCTTATCTAACATCTATCTATTCATCTTTCATCAGCAACCACTCGCCTATCCATCCTTTACCTCCCTATG
This sequence comes from Peromyscus aztecus, assembly GCA_902168405.1. Lineage (NCBI taxonomy): Eukaryota > Metazoa > Chordata > Mammalia > Rodentia > Cricetidae > Peromyscus > Peromyscus aztecus. Next base: position 2,671 of record CABHPQ010175240.1, on the reverse strand, counting down.
GTCCTTGCATCCGCCTATCTATTATCCATCATCATCTGCTCTGTGACCCATGCATCCATCTACCTGTGCCCATCCTTCTATCCAACAGCTATCCATTCATCTCTCATCAACATCCATCCATATGTCTATTTATGTATAATCTCATCTTTGGCCCATGCATCCATCATCACCTGATCTGTAATTCATGTATCCATCTACTAATGCATCCTCTTCTCCAACATCTACTTAGCATCTCGTCTTCTATCTATCCAGCTGCCCATGCATCTATCCATTCAACCATCTACCCATCCAGTGTACCACTAGCCATCATTCACCCATTCATCCATCACCCAAATATCCATCATCTACCCACCCTCCAGCCCATTATCCCTGTTAGTGATGGTGATGACGACAACAGACTTGGGTCCTCTAGGGAGGTGGGAGCAGAAGTCCTGAAGCCTCTGGGACTTGAGAAAGGTGAAACAGACCCAGAAAACAGTGTTTGAGTCAGTTATAGCCTCTGTTTCTCCTCAAACAACCACAGAGGGTTCTTCCCTCCTCTGACCCGTGCAGTGATGAAAGGTTTGTTCTCAATAGCATGTGAGGGTTTCTGTTCTGGGAATTCTAGTTTTCCTGAAAGTGGGCGACAGATGAAAATAAGGAATTCAGTAAAACTTTGCACACAGGCTCCTGGGTCTGGCCTCCTGTCTGGAGATTTACAGGACCCCTGCAGTTCAAGAAGAGCCTGCTCCGAGTAGCCCAAGAGGTAACTCAATGTTGGCAGGGTTCACAGATGGCCCAGTAGTGGTATTCACACCCCAGGCTCTGGCTAAGGAGTCCCGTGGCATCTGAGCCCACTTGTCAAGCCCACTGGTATGCAAATTAGAGGTCAACAGAGTTCAAAAGAAATGGTCCCAGCAGAAGTAACTAACAGAGAGAAGGGGCAGGAAATACAGGGACTCAGACCTGGGGGAGGAGTGTCACCTCAGAACTGAGAGAATGGAAGGGGCAGAGTAGGAGGTCGGGGTGACAAGCCTGCAGGTGGCCCGGGGCCCAGCTTCCGACCCCACAGGACACGATTCAAGACAACCCTGGCACCGAGGGCCTCTGGACCAGCCCAGAGAGGAACCAGAAACGTGCGGAGGCCTCCCTAGGCAGGCACCCTGCAAGGATCTGGGCTGGGAAACAGCACTGATGTCTCAAAGCAGCCAGGCGGTGGGAGGACTACTGAGAAGACGGCAGAGGAAGAATTCCCAGCCCCATCTGCTGGGCTCCTCTAGGGACACTCGAGAGCAGGCCTTCTTCCTCGAGGTGGCTGGAACACATACACTGTGGCTGCATGCACAGCGCCACACTGGGGGCCCCTCTTCGCGCTGACCCAGTCCCCATTCTAGGCATGACTCTATGTTGGGGTCACACTAGGGGAAGAAAAGACTCCCAAGGCTCTGGTGACTGGGCTTCCGGGGAGTCTGGTGAGGTGTTGGTCATAGGTCTCCCACACAGACGCCCATAATGCCAGTGGGGTTTAATGGAAAGGCTCAGCCTCAGGACCCTGGCCCCTGCCCCACAGGTTACCCACCATCCGATGCCCTGGTCTGGGTTGTCGAGCAGGACACGGACGATATACAGCAGGCAGGTGAGGAGCTTGAGGGAGAAGTTGAACAGCCGGATCCTCAGGCCTGTGGGGAGGGTGACATGAGGGCTGTCAAGCTCCAAGGAGCAGGCCACCCACTCTGCTGGGGTCTCTCAACAGCTCCCTCCTGAAGTGGCCCTGCATGGACCTCCATCTCACACTTGCATTCCAGATGCAGAGGACAGATGCGTCTGTACCACACACACCCCCGGACTCCTCTGACCACTGAATAGATGAGGCACTGAGGCTTGGTGCAGGGGCTTGTATAGGGACTTTGGGGTGCAGGGGCATTGGGGTGCAGGGGCTTAGGGTACAGGGGATTTCCTGAGGGCACTTCCCTCATGGGAACAGATTTGGGACATTTGGCACCACAGCCTAACCTCCAAGCCCCTTCTTGCATCCTGGGTAGGTCCAGAGTGGCCAAGCTTAAAGTTGGGAAGCAGAAGGGGAAGCGTGGAGGTGGGGATCCCTAGGGTGTGGGCTGGAGTGGCACAGGGGAGGTGACCCAGCTGGCTCCTGTGAGCAGCCTAGCCCAGTTCAACCCAGTGTCCAGTATGGGGGGGGGGCGGTGGACATGTCTCCACAGGTCAAGAAATGGGAAGCCAAGGTGACCTTTGCCCTCTGCCCATATAGCTGGCACATCTCCTCAGGCTCCCAACCCTGCCCATCCCTCTCCACCCAGAGCACTCCAGCCCCTGACTCACTGGATCTTTGGTTTTTGATGAAGAACAGCTTGAGCCGCTCTTTGCAGGTGTTCTCATTGACATAGAATTCCACCTGGACCCTGAGAGAGGAGAGGAGGCTGAGGCTTGGGGTCAGGGGGTTCAGGCTCAAGGCAGGGGCTGGAGCCTCAATCCAGAGCCAGAGCCAGAGCCCCAAGCCCAGCTGGGTTCTTTCAAACCACAGGAGCAGAGAGGAACTTGGGGTGGGGGGGCAAATGTCCCTACTTTGGCCCATCAAGGTCTGTGTCTGAAGCAGCCATTGGTCCTCCCAAAGCCTCCCCTTGCTACACCTGTGGCCACTGGTGTACCATCTGCTCAGCATCCAGAGCCCTCCAGG
>CABHPQ010175239.1:10705-87247 GCA_902168405.1 Peromyscus aztecus | reverse complement strand
TTTTCCTAGAATATCTTGCAGGCAGGAAAAATTTTAGGTCAGAAGTTTGGTAGCCAGCAGAGTATCTTCTTCTACACTAGAACACAGGGGTGAAGGCTCCATGTAGGTACCAGGTGGACTTCTCCGTGTTCAATGAGTTGTATGGGTTTTGTCCTAAAAACGGCACCCAGCTTTCAGTTTGATGGAACAACCTTTGCCTTAAGAACAGCCTGGGTGGTTTGGGGGTTTCCATGGCCAACAACTTAACTGAATATAACCCATTCCTGCTACTGGGAGCCTCATTTTGTGACAAGAGATGACAAGTTGAGAAAGTATTCCCCATTTTTAGGAAACATCATTAGGATCACCTTCATATATTTTAGGAAGATCTACCACACTAGGTTTCAATATCATCCTCAAATGCCCCTCAATTCCAGCTGTGTAGCTGTGTCTCCCTGCATTCTCTCTCTTTTTTCCCTGCATTTTCTCTCTCTCTCTCTCTTTTTTTTTGATTTTTCAAGACAGGGTTTCTCTGTGTAGCTTTGCGCCTTTCCTGGAACTCACTTGGTAGCCCAGGCTGGCCTCAAACTCACAGAGATCCTCCTGGCTCTACCTCCCAAGTGCTGGGATTAAAGGCATGTGCCACCACTACTCGGCCTCTCTCTCTATCTTATCTCCCCTTCCTCTTCCCAACTGAGTCTATATTTCCTGTCCCCACATGCCTGCAGTCTGCTTGTAATATCTATTCTAATTTTCTTCTCTGGGAGATTCATGTGCCCCCTACACTCCAGACGCTTAATCTTTACCTATCCTTTCTGGATCTATGGATTGTAGCTTGATTATTGCTTACTTAATGACTAATATCCACATGTAAGTAAATACATACCATATTTATCTTTCTGAGTCTAGGCTATATCAGTCAGGATGATTTTTTTTTCAGGGTGATTAATTTGAGCAATTTGCCTGCAAATTTTATGATGTCATTTTTTTAAACATTTGAATAAGTCTTCGTTGTATAAATGTACCACATTTTCTTTATCTTCTGTTGAGGGGCATCTAGATTGTTTCAAATTTCAAGCTATTATGAACAAAGGTGCAATGAACATCCGTGAGCAAGTATCCTTGTGTTAGGATGGAGTGTCCTTTGGGTATATAGTGAAGGGTGGTATGGCCATGTTTTGAAGTAGATTGATTCTCTGCTTTCTGAGGAACCAGGATAGTAATTTCCATAGTGCTGTTCATGTTTGCACTCCGACCCACAGTGAATGAATATTCCCTTTATTCCAAATCCTTGCCAGCATGAGTAGTCATTTATGTTGCTGATCTTAGCCATTCTAACAGATTTTGAATCTCATGAAGTCCAATTTATTAATTATTGATCTTAGTGCCTTGCCTAAGTTTTGTTGAGGAAGCTTTCTCCTGTACCAGTGTGGTCAAGGTTATTCCCCTACTTTCTCTTCTGTCAGGTTCAGTGTGTTTGATTTTATGTTGAAGTATTTAATGCATTTTGCCTTGAGTTTTGTGCAGAGATAAATTTGAATCTACTTACATTCTTAAAAGATTTGAAGATTTTACTATACAAATCCTTTCCTTGATAGGTTAGATTGTCCAAGGTATTTTTTTATTATCTGAAGCTATTGTGAATGGTGTTGTTTCCTGATTTCTTTCTCAGTCTCCTTGTCATTTGTATATAGGAAGGGTACTGATTTTTGTGAGTTAATTTGGTATCAAGTTTCTTTGCTGACAATGTTGATCAGTTATAGGAATTGCCCTGTGGATTTTATCAGCTATGAATATTATCATATTTTCTTCAAATAAAGATACTTTGACTTCTTCCTTCCCAATTTGTATCCTTTTGATCTCCTTCAGTTGTCTTATTGCTTGAACTAAGACTTCAAGTACTTTGAATAAATATGGAGAGAGTGGACATCCTTAACTCAGTCTTGATTTCAGTGGAATTGCTTTGGGTTTTTCTCCATTTTATTTGATGTCAGCTATAGACTTACTGCAAACTGCCTTTTTTATGTTTAACGATGTCCCTTGTATCCTTAATCTCTCCACCAGGACTTGTATTATGAAGGGGTGTTGGATTTTATAAAACTACTTTTCCACATCTAATGAAATGACCATGTGTTTTTTTTTTTTAATTTGTATGGTGGATAAAATTTATTGATTTTTTTATATTGAGCTATCCTTGCATATCTGGGATGAAGCCCACTTTATCACTGTGGATGATCTTTTCGATGTGTTCTTGGATTCAGTTTGAAAGGATTTTAAGGACAATTTATACATCTATATTCATAAAGGAATTGGTTAGAAATTCACTTTCTTTGTCGTGTATTTATGTGATTTCCGTCTCAGGTTAATTGTGGCATCAGAAAAAGATTTCAGCAATGTTTTTTTCTGGTACATTTGATGGAATAATTTGACTAGTATTGGAGTTTACTCTTCTTTGAAAGTCATAGAACTCTGCAGTAAAATCTGGCCCTGACCACTTTTAATGATTGTTTCTATTTCACTAGGGGATACAGGTCTATTTAAACTGTTGGTCTATTCTTGATCTAATTTGGGAAAATTTTTCACTTCTTTTATATCTTCACTTTGGTGGAGTATGGGTTTTAAAGTATGTTCTTATGATTCTTGGGGTTTCCTTAGTGTCTGTTGTTATGTCCGATTTCCATTTCTGATTTTGTTAATTTTGAGATTCTTTCTCAGTCTTCATTAGTTTGGATAAGGGTTTGTCTATCTTGTTGATATTCTCAAAGAACCAAGTCTTTATTTCATTGGTTCTTTGTATTATTCTCATTTCTCTTTTATTTATTTCAGCCCACAGATTGATGGATTCTTATAATCTACTCCTCTTGAGTGTAATTATGTCTTTTTGTTCTAAAGCTTCCAAGTGTTCTGTTAAGTTGCTAGGAAGAGATCTCTTTGACTCTCTAGGTTTTTTGTTTGTTCTTTTGATTATGATGGTCTGATATTATCTATCTCTGTATTTTCATGGTTGTAGTTTACCCCTTTAGTTTGAAGTTTTCCTTATAGCATCTTCTGTTGGGTTATATTTGTAGGTGCAAATTGCTTAAATTTGGTATTATCATGTAATATCTTATTTTCTCTATCTATGGTAATTGAAAGTTTTCTGGGTATAGTAGTCTGGGCTGTCATCTGCGGTCTCTTAGAGTTGGCAACACATTTGTCCAAGGCCTCTGGCTTTTAGAGTCTCCATTTAGAAGTTAGTTGTAATTCTAATTAGTCATCCTTTATGTTTCCTCTTTAAGAATCTCTCTCATGTTCATACAGATGGTTTTAAGGTCTTTCTCGAGTACTTCATCTATGTTGGAAAATTGTAGGCCTGCTTTGGTAAGATTACTAGGCTCTAGTAAAGACATACTGCATTTGTTTCTGCTTTTACACTACCATCTATGCATCTGGGGTTGGGATGATCATAGGTCTAGGTACTGATTTTTGGGTTTGTCTCTTTTGAGTGGGTGTTTTGTTTCTTCTTTGGATTTTCAGAGTGTGGTTGTTGTGTGTTGCCTGTTTTCCTGGCCTACTGAGCAAGTGTGTTCATACAGAATGCCTGCTGGTATTGGAAGTTGTGACACTGTCATCTTTTGTGGGAAGAAATGTTGGAAGAGAAAGTCTTTGTGATCCTTGGGGATGGGATCTAAGAGGAAGGGGATGCCAAGCAAGTTTCCAACTACAGAGCTGTTGATGAGACTGGGAGATTTGGTTCTGGAGATCAGAAAGAGAGGTATAGTCCTCTTTCAACCTACTTGTGGTCCTGAGAGGAGAAGCCCTTGTGTTAGCAAGGGTGCTTTCTAGGTTTGGGGGCTTGGATAAAGTAACAAATAAAGGAAGGAAAGTTAGAAGAGGGAGGTGTGTGGGATCCACAGGAGATGCCAGCAAGAGTGCAGGGTAGTCTGCCACAGGTCTTTTGCTGTGCTGTTGGGGATGAGACTGTGGGACTGGATCTGAGGGGAAAGAGGGAGAAGAAAAGATCTTCAGGCAGCCTACATAGTATTCTGGCAGGCATAGTCTGTCTGTTTTTGGAGGGGGGAGTGGGTGCCTAATGGAGTTGGGGGCTGGAGAAAAGTGAAAATTGGGGGTAGGGAATTTAGGAAGGGAAGGTCTGTGGTATCTACAGGAGATGTGAGCATGGAGGAAAGAAAGCTTCATCTCACTTTCTGTTTCAGGAATTGGGATGAAACTGAAGGGTTGGATTTGCAGTAAAGGAGGGGATAGTGAATATCTTCAGTTGGCTTACCTCTTTCTCTGTCCTGCTCAGCTGGTGTCATTCCAGTGAATGCCTGCTGGTGAGGAGGCTAGAATAATGGGGTGAGTTGGGAAAAGAAAAGTTGGGGAGAAAATTTTGGGGGTCCATTTGAGGATGGGATCAAAAAGGAAAGGTAGATATCAGCAGGTTTTCTCTGATAAAACTGGGGATGAGACTTGGGGTATCTGGAGGAGCAAAAGGAACTACTCAAATCTTAACATTATTGGAAAGTCTCATCAAAAATCAACTGGACATATGTAGAATATGTAAACTCAACCTTTTTCTTAACACTCAGTCTTACTACTAATGTTGTACTTTATGGTGACTTTTGATGCTTATTTTTGAGAAGTTTTGCCATACCCACAAAAGGTTTATGCTTCATTTGAATAATATTTTCTGCTGTTGTGATTAGTTTACAAGGCAATCTTCTGTGTAGCTTTTGAAGTTCTCAAGGGTAGAAATCAAGAATTCTTCATTTTTTTTTAACCTGCCCTTATACGATATTCAAGAAACATTCAATGATTGAAACTTGTGAGTGACTAATAAGTACTAGTGAAGGCTGTGGTTCCTGTTGCTTATGACAAATGTATATTAAATTTCCACAATTGTGTTAGCAATGAACACATAATTTATCATATACTTCTACCTCTTGTGGACTCAGATTAAGATTTTTATTCAAAATATATTCAAAGAAGGATCATGATATTTTTACTAGAAATTACTTCCACTCATCTCTGGTAATGTTGATCTAAATGAGGAAATAATATTAGTATTCTTAAGTATATACTGAGGTCTTCACCCTGAGATTTGTTTCTGAGAAGATCTCTTTACTCTTTTAATATTGCACTGACCTTTGTATGACTTTCTTCATGTGGCTCACCTATGGGAGTTCCTAGTAGAATACTGAGCTGAAATTTACTTTGAGGATTATATGCATGCAATCAGATTGGACAATGATGGATAATGAACCAGAATAGAGTCATTTTATCACTACATTTTTTAGACAAGTATTATTTATTTTTACCCTAGCTCTCTAGGCTATCTATTCTCAGGTTCTTGGTCACACAGGCCATGTCAAGAATGGGTTCCATCTTGTGTAGTTGGACAACATTGACATTCTAAAAGTCCTGGTAATATAATACTTGCCAATAATGTAGAACCATTGAGGTTCAATGCAATGACATTCAAAAAGTCACCTGGTATATTAAAGGCTGAGATCTATAAGAACGTTGACAATTCATAAGTAATTAGTGTGTAGCCCTGTTAAAGTCCCAAGTGGCCAGGGCAGATGAAGGACAACAAACATTTCCTCTTGACAACTGTTTTAAGATTTGCATTTATCACATTTCATGATATTAGTGTGTAGAAATATAAAATAGTTCTCATTGCTATAAATGAGGGGCTGTTACATAAAAATATAAAAACGAAAACAGCACACACATGCTATAGTTGACACAATGACCAGGTCTAGAAAGGAATCTATGCGCTGTGAACAGAAATGGGAAGGCTCTGTCTTATAGACCCATCTACTCTGCAATAGACTTTCCGTGATGTTTGCTGTGTCATCTGTAAAGCTTTTCGGTGTCTTTTCTTCTGAATGAATACTAATACTTCCACATCCAGACTAAGAATCTTACCTGAACCAACAAATAAACCAACCAAACAAAAGCTAAATTGCCCCTCTTTTTCTATCTACTGTAGAAAGCAAATCAGAGAATACTGATAACTAAAATTTCATCTTTTCCTTTCTACACTCTAACATTTTTTCTTTCCATAACCTCAGGACACACGTCCTTTAAACACTCTTTAAAGATTTCTCGGAACAATCTTTGGAAATAGTTGTTTTACTATCCCAATACACAATACTAAGGGGCATAGAGCAGAAGAAGACAGTGAAGAGAAAGAATAAATTTATGAGCCGGGCGTTGGTGGCGCAAGCCTTTAATCCCAGCACTCAGGAGGCAGAGCCGGGCGGATCTCTGTGAGTTCGAGGCCAGCCTGGGCTACCAAGGGAGCTCCAGGAAAGGCGCAAAACTACACAGAGAAACCCTGTCTCGAAAAACCAAAAAAAAAAGAATAAATTTATGAGCTATTGTTCAGTTGAAATATTATATGCTAATGACGTTAACTGTAAGACCATGTTTCCCAATGAACATGAATTTAGTAGAAACATATGTGGAGCTATACAGTACACACTTATGCTGGATATTAAAAACGTCATCATTCCAGATGCATAACTGATATAAAAATACAAGTGGTCTATATTTTAATTCCCACCATAATCCACATCCTCAGAAACCTTCTGTTTAGAAAATACATTTTAGAATTGAGATGTTTTACCCACTACACACAGAAACAGATACTTAAACACTTGTACTAAATGGGGAAAGTTCCATTTGGATTACAGGTCTGAAAAGGTTCCCAGATAATAGATTTGACTTGTAAAATTATGATATTAAAGGGAATTTGGAAAAATTCATTGTGTATGACTGATTTTAGGAAGGAAAAGATAAGGTCTATTGAGGGGCTAAGCATGTGGTTATCCTATGTAAAATCATATAATTCATCATGAAGTTGGCATCACTCAGTACAATCAAATATACTCAACATACATTCCTATGTAATTATAAATAATGCATATATTTTTCAGACACATTGATTTGAATATTGGGACCACTCCTCCTACAGAAATATATTATTCTGGAAAATGTTACTGTCATTTTGAAAAAGAAAAAATGGCTACAAAATCCAAACAAATTAAGTATAAGCTAAATGTAGTACATGGTGAAGCATGTCTGTAATTCTCAGACACAAAAGACAGTGGCAGGAAGATTGACACAAATGTTAGGCCTCTCTGGTCTAAATAGAATATTTTAGGCCACTCAAGGCTAGACTTCAAGAAGCAGGGTCTTCTACCACAAAGCAATTCAACACAACTGTAGTTTGAGACATGTCAACTATGAAAGCAATATATTCAAAATGTCTGGTATTATTTTAGACTCAAACAGTAGAGTTTAAATTTTACTTCTATGTTTATCTATTAGATAGAATATAAAAACATTAAAAATCATATATGACAAGGCTTTTGAAATTTTATCAGTTTTCAATACTATATATTTTATAATATGTCAAAATACACTGTTCAAACTGTATGAATCAGTTGATACGTTCAGTTTAGTAAAATCATGGTACACAAATTCATTTATTGTTTGAATTTCCCTAATGGTTAACATAATAATACATTATATAGTTATATATAATATATGTAGCATATATAAATGATTGTTATTTACACTGCTTTTTTATTTAAGTATGCCTTCATGCAGAAATTGATATTATTTTTTAGCATTCATCTTGGATATGACAAAGTTCTATTTTTTGAATGAAATTAAGAATAGTGAGTTTTCAGAGATAAACTATTACACAGTTGCCACCAATTCTTTACTTGTGTCCTGTACAGAACACAGAGATTGGAGGCAGAAGTGAATGTGTTAGTAAGTTTCTTGACACAGTTCCCAGGAAGCAGTATAAAAAGGAATTGTAAAATCAGCAAATCAGAAAAGGAAGGATACAAATGCTAATTCTCCAGAGCAGTGAGTGAAACCAAGCTCTTTAAAAGTGGAATACTTTATATAGTTAGTGAATAGCAAGTTCGGGGAGGAGCTATAAAGGGGGTGCATTGCACAGACATTTGTTGAAAGTGATCTTAGATTAGTTAGAATTAAATGCCATTCAATTTAATGTTGAATGCAAAAGATGTGGTCTGGTGTAGACTTTGGAATGCTGATAATAAGAATGTTTGGAATTCAGTATTAGCCAGAAATACCTCACACTGCCTATATGTTCTATCTAGTTTATGGAACCTCTGTCAGGCATGGGTTGGTTGAGAAATGATTTAGGGCTTTAGTAAAATATAATAGCTAAGACAGACCACCAGAAATGTGAAAGGAGCTTACACTTAGAAGAGCAAAATTTACAAAGATACCCCCACAATAGACTACTGGAAATGGTCGAGAGACAGCCCGAACTGACCTACTCTGGTGATAGGATGGCCAAACACCCTAATTGTCGTGCTAGAAACCCCATCCAATGACTGAGGGAGCCAGATGCAAAGATCCACGGCCAGGCCCCAGATGGAGCTCCAGGAGTCCAATTGGCGAGAAAGAGGAGGGATTGTATGAGCGAGAATTGTTGAGACCAAGGTTGGATAAAGCACAGGGACAAATAGCCAAATGAATGGAAACACATGAACTATGAACCAATGGCTGAGGAGCCCCCAACTGGATCAGGCCCTCTGGATAAGTAAGACAGTTGATTAGCTTGATCTGTTTGGGAGGCATCCAGGCAGTGGGACCAGGTCCTGTACTTAGTGCATTAGTTGGCTGTTTGAAACCTGGGGCATATACAGGGACACTTGGCTCAGCCTGGGAGGAGGGGACTGGACCTGCATGGATGAATCTACCAGGTTGAACTCAATCCTCAGGGGAGTCTTTGCCATCTCCTGGAGGAGATGGGAATGGGGGGTGGGCTGGGGGGAAGGCGGGGAGGGGGAGGGGGAGAACAAGGGAATCCATGGCTGATATGTAAAATTAAATTAAATTATAAAATTAAAAAAAGAAGAAGAGCAAACAGCCCCAACAGTGAGCTAAATACATGTAAAAGAAGCAGAGAAGATACCAAGGGCAAAAGTGAATTTCAAGTGATACAATAAACTTCGTAAAGAACAGTGATGCTGGGTTGGTAAAGTAGTAGTTCTAGGTTCTCCTCCAATACTCCCCATGACTTCATTAGCAACAAGTAGTTAGCAACGTTTCCACTACCAGGCATTGTTTCACACCTGTTGAGTGGGGTCATAAATAAAATCAGAGAGAGCGATTACAGCCAAGTTATGTGTACCACTGCCACACCCATGTTCCTGTGGCATGCTAATTCGCTAAGATGGTTCATATATTCTGTTCCAGTGCAGAATATTCCTTATCACTAGTTCTGTATCTATACATCCCCCCTAATTATGTTCAATATAAATTACAATTATGAATTAATAAGAATTAGTTTACTTTTTAAATTTTGCTTTTATTTATCTGTTTAGTTTTTGAACGGATTCGTGTGTTGAATGGGTATGTACATTCTCACATGTATATGTGGAAGCCAGTGGACAGTTTGAGGGACTCACTACTAATTTTCCAGCATGTGGGTTCTAAAGGACTGAATTTGTCATCAGGCTTGATGGCAATCGCTTTTATCAGCTTCCTGTATCGTTGCACCTAGAGCCATTCTTTTAGTAATGTCAGAAGTTATGCTAACAAAGCCTCACCAACATGACTGCCTAAACATATTTTGAACAGGGGCCACAATGACAGACATACAAACGTGGACCTGAGAAAGCTGATCATGTCTCAACCCCTGCCCCCCCAAAAAATATAAGAAAAAAACAAACAAAACTACAGGTAAGTAAGGAATGCTGAGAATGGGAGAAATGATCTCTCTCAAGGAAGTGGGGAGGGACTTATGGGACAGTTTAGAGGGAGGAAGGGAAACATATTGCAATTATAATATGATCTCAAAAATTGAAAAAAATGATTAAAAATGACAAAAGAAAGCTATAAGCTGAGAAAAATAGTTTTCCTCCAAGAAAAGCACACCAACTGGTTACTCACCATCAAATGGTCAGCCCTGAAAACAGGTCCACACAAGTTACATTATACAGACTGAACAGATTTTTTAAAAATATATTTAGGAATATATGTGTGTGTGTGTGTGTGTGTGTGTGTGTGTGTATACAAGAATAAGAGGCTATGAATTTGAAAGAGTTGGTGGGAGCTACATGGGAGGTCTTGGAGGGAGGAAAAGTTAGGCAAATGGTGTAATTATATTATAATCTCAAAAAACATAAAACAAAAAATGAGTGTCAAATATTGAACATAAAGTAGAAAATAGTATTCTATCCAAGTTTAATAATGAATAAAAATTTGATTTATTTTTATTTCAGGAGGAATAAAAGATGAAGAGGAGAGAAGGGATGAAGAGCAAAGAGAATGAGGGAAGATTCTAGAAGTGAATTTATTTTTAAAGTTGGCTAGACAAGTATGGAACAAATAAGTGTGGCTATAACATGGCAGAATAAAGAACCCTCATCATAGAAATCTTCATGTTCTTCACTCTGGGGTCGGTCACATTAATCTACATGGAGGAGGAAAATTACAGAATGTTTAAACAGAACCATATATATACACACAACCCAAATAAAAACATCAAGTGGATGCATGGAATCCGACAAAACCTGAGTCAGTGAGGCAGGATTGCATCAGTCTCAAACTTTGCTGTGTTACCATGGCATATTTATTACAAGTGCAGAACTGAGGGGAAAGGCTACAGTTTTTGAACTTCATTTTTATTTCTTTCTTACTGTGAAATACTCTTAAAGTTTAAAAGGTAAAAGGTATCAGTTGTTAAGTTTCTTATAAAATAATAAGCTATTCTGATATCTACATTTCAAGTTCCCCATTTGGAATTTGTGCTGTTCAGCTCCTTTTAGTAAACTGAAAACATTTTATGTTACATAGCTCAAATCAGTATGTATTTATTATTCAAAATTAATTATAATGATATAAACTATTTTCATATATTCTATAATCATATGTTTTAATTACTGAAAAAAAATTGATTAAATGCTTTTCCCCATTGAGGTAAGAATGTTAGAAATACAACAAATACAGAACCGTTTTAAAGATGTAGGAAGTATGTGGTTTATTCATTATGGAACAGTAGGGCTAGAAAGAAGTGTTACAGAAGAGAAGTGGATGGACATGGGTTGTTTCTGTTTCTAGGCTCTTGTGAATAGTGGTACACTGAACATAGAAAAGCACAAGTCTCTTTGTCATGTCAAGTTCATATGCTTGGGTATGTATTCCACACTGGATTGTTTTATCATACAACACCTATCCACGAAGAAATGAAGATATTCTAAAGGGGCCCTGTACCACCTCCATTAATCTACCTCACCACTGAAAAGGCAGACACTCATTGAATTGGAATCTTCCCAGAACTCACACCAGAAGAAGGAAAAGGCTTCTGAAAAAATATTTCAAATATTCCTGACAACTTAGACCCCACTGAGGGAGAGAGTATAGCTGAAGCAGTTATGTGTCAATGATAGGCAGGGCTCCACTCAACCAGGACCACTTATTTATACATTTATAGAGATGTGTGATTTAACTAAACATAGTATCAGGACCCAAAAGGTGGAAGATGTATTTGGGGCTGCCCATCTTATTCTTCTTCCCAATATGGTCACATTGAACAAACTTTCTCTGGTTTTTTTTTTTTTTTGTTATTACTTATCTGTATAATTATCCCAGTGAGGTGTGAGGAGTCTAGCTTGTTAGGACTATCAAGACAGAGACTGTGACCCAACAGCTCCAGTAACAATATTGTAACTATGACTATTTCAGTCCCACTGATATTCAATAAAGCTGAGTAATTTTTAGACACCATGCTGGGAAAGTGAGAGCTTTATTGGCAATAAGCCAGCATGTTGGAAAGATGAGAACTTACACATCCCCTTATTTAAAAACAAGCATCGCCTTGTTTGGAGGAGCAAGCACAATTCTTTCCTAGGGACTGGAGGTGTGGTGCTAGGAGGAAAGTATCGCCAGTTTCGCTGCAAGTCTGTTTGTCTAATGCCAAGCTTTCTCTTGTCCTTAGGGCACCAGAGATGCTGGAGTCTGTAAACATAAAGAAAAATTCTGAGAACTGTCATCACTCATGTCATTTTCATTACTTTTCTCGGGAGTTGCTAGCACTGGAGTGCATCATTAGGAGATCCGAAAAGCATCATTATCCCAAGAAGGGTGGCGGATGCTGCAGAGCCCATTTCACCCGGAGTACAGGGGAGAGCAGCTGTCCCGGTGAAGCAGCAGTAGTTAGATGAGGGACAAATGGCAGCAGAAGGAAATTCAGGTTTTCATAGACTACGAACTTTAACTTATTTAACAAAACCCACTAGAAATACCAAATAAACAAATGTGAAATAAGCAAAAAAAAAATAATAATCAGATTTAAAAGGCAAGCTGCCTTACTTGGTACACTGCTTGTCAAACAAGCATGAGACATTGAGCTCAGATTCTTAAAATGCCTAGTGTGAGATTCTTATATCAATCTGCATAGTCCGTTCATTCCATGGTCTTCATGGAATAAACACTTAAGGAAGAGGTAATATTTCCTCAGCAAAATAAAAGAATTTGTTCCTAGAAAATGAGGTAAAAAGAGTTTAATTATATTAACCCTATATGAATGAGAGAAACGTAATAGTAATTATGAGAGACAATAAAAGCTCCTGGCAAGAGAAAAGAGATGAAAAAAGACAGAAATGTTGATTTGACCTATGTATTTCTCCACATTGAGTTTTCTTAGCATAATGTTTATACACGCTGGCAAACTTGCATGGGTCTATGCATGTGTGCATGTGTGCACACACATACACACACACACATACACACACACAAATATATACACATAGACATTCTTTCTCTCACACACTTTTAAAATCAGCTTTAAATAAATACATGGCACAAAATTACTTGTTAATATAACAGAATGTTTCAGTGCATGTGCAGAATTCATGATATTTTAGTCTGGTTATATAAGTGATCTCATACAATTATTATTTTATGAGGACATTGATTTTAATTTATTTTTAGATTTACTTATTTTATGTGTATGTGTCTTTTGCCTGCCTGCATGTATGAGTACCATGTGAAAGCCTTGGTGCCCAGGGAAGCTGGAAGATGGCATCATATCCATTTGAAACTAGAATTAGAAATGGTTGTGAGCTACCATATGGGTCCTTGGGAATCTAACTTGGGTCCTTTGCAAGGGCTGCAAGGGCTCTTTACAAGCTGAATCTTCTCTCCCAAACCCTGAAGGTGACATTTCTAAAGTCATTTACTTTAGCTTTTAAACTGTACAATACAGCATTGTTATCTATGGTCATCAAGTTACACAGTGTCATACCAGGACAATTTGCCCCTCATTATCAGGATAGATTACTACACATATCTTCTAATATTCAGAGAAATGAAAGTCTGTCCTTCCTAATAGTTTGGCTGAACTTCTTACAGTTTTAGAGTTCTGTAGGAAATCCATTGATATAGTATCATTAAAATGAATTTCATTATAGCATGGTGATCCATGCATGTAATCCCAGCACCCATGAGGTCAAACTAGGAGGATTATTATGAATTTGAGAGTAGCTCAGGCTACAGTATAAAACCCAGTCTCCAGCAATAAAAAAAATAAAAAAGAATTTAACATGAAAACACATTAATAAAATAGAAGAGAATTTTACATTACTGAATATATTGACTGGTTTGTTTACCTACATCTTAGGTTAATAATTTGTCATTTGCAAAAGTCTTTAGTTCTGCTTGTATGTTTTCATAGAACCCAATCCTAAAGTAATGCATTTATTACTATTCTGAATACTATTTACAACTTGGAATCAGTTATTCCTTAGTGGTCTAATTTTTACTTCTTTTAACAACTTTTATTTCAAAGAAATTATGTTTCATAAAGCCCCCAAATTACATTTTGCCACCCAGGAGGGCAAAGGTAGTTGTATGTTGTTGTTGTGTATTTCATTTTCTGTTAATAAGTTAGAAAGTAAAGCTTAGATGCTTAAAGCATATAGAAATTTAAAAGAAGTAAATTGTATTGCTCTCTGCCATTGTTGAGTGTGTCTCCACAATCTGAGCAATGAACAGATCACAGAAAATTCTTCATGGTTTTTAACTAGCCCTCATTCAACTTTGAGGTACTATAAATAAAAAGGTTCCATATAAAATAAATTGAATATTTGATTGGTTAAAAAGTGATTGTCAGTCTTCCTTATGTTTTCATGTTAGTAAGCCATACTCAATAGATACTTATTAATGTCTATGAGTTATGAGACTTTGGTACTCTTGAAAAATATAATAATCAGCCTTTACTATGGAGTTAGACTGCACACTTCATGTTCAATCAGTAAAAGGCCCACGACTCCTTGGGATTGTGAAAAGAATGAGTAAACAAATTGAGATCTACACAAATTCAAATGTGTGGTTCTTGAGGACCACTTCATAGAAAAAGAGACTTTATGATTGCACTGTTAATTTTTTTTTAAATAAAGGGTACTTTATTACACTTGAATCTGTAATATATGACTTAGCAAAGTTTGAAAAAAATGACTGTTCTTATCATTTGTAATGCAAACAATATTAGGTCCAGCCTATATTGTTTGCTCTCAGGGTCCGCAGAAGAGTGTAACAACCAGCTGAGGATTTTAATCTGAGGGATAGTCAATGAATCTAAGCACACCGAGTTCTTTAGTCCATTCACTTTATTCTTCTATGGCGATTCTATCTGCACAGTTTCTTTTCTGTTCTCTTATTTAGTTCCTCTCAGTCCCTCCTGCTCTCGGTCCCTCCTGCTCTCAGTCCCTCCTGCTGTTCTCTTATCGTTCTACCTTGTTCTTTCCATCTCCATCCTCATCTTTGTTCTTCTCAATCAATTCTCTCTAGTGCTCTCAGAGAAGCAGTATATACCCAAACAGTAATTCTTTGGCAAAGCAATGCAAGACTTGAAGTTTTCAGGGTCACGGAGAGAGGTGATAAGGATCCACACATAAAGCAACTAATTGTCAGCTTCCAATTACAACCCAAAAGAGGAGTGGCTAAAAGGGAGTTCTCTGGTAGGGTCAACTAAAGGCTAAGATCATTAGGGAATTTATGTGCTCAAACTCTAATCTAGAAATGGTGAGGTAAAATGTTAGGGGTCAATAAGTCACAAGAAAGTAAACTGTCTTTGATGCCACTTTTCCCGCTTGTTCTGGCTGCAGCTGCTTTCTGATAGGGAGGGGGACGCATGCTAGGTGGCTAAGTAACCTATGTCATAGCGTGTAGCATTTGGTTAGTAAAAAGCACTTTTGCTCAGAGTAATTGCTGAGGAGAAAATCTAGGAATAGCATCTGGCTGAGGAGGAATTAAAACTTAATTTGCTCAAGAAAGAAGCTTGGCACCTATCAACTGCCAGGCCTTGTACGCAGTCTCCTTGGGTCAGTGGGAAGTAACTGCCTTAACTCATTAACCAGCAAATGGCTAAAACATCATCCAGGGAATGTGAGCAGTAAATCTCTTAAGTTAGGATCTTCTGTAAATAACCCGGGGTGAAGGTAAGGGGTTGAGAGTTTAATTGTTAGTGGTTCTTTTCTCTATCTGTGAGTGAGGTGAACTAATGTTTGTCTATGTGCAGTTTTGTCCTTGGAAAAACGTATCTTTGCCAAAATACTTTTGTTCAGAGATTGGCCCTGGCCAGATATATGTTAATGAAAAAATAAACACAGCTGAGGACAGTAATCCAAATACCCCAAATGTATTGTGTTGTGTCCAAAATTGAGATGCAATTGTGAGATTACATGTACACATAACATGGAGATGCATGGTAAATGGGGAGAATCATAGCTGTTATTACATAAGAAGTTTACAGCAAGAGACAGCCAGTTCATTGCATGATGGTTTCCTCTAACAGAACCCATAGTTCTGATAGGTTGACCTTCTGAACTCTAGTTGTCACTGCTGTATACTCTCATGGACTTACACTACCAGCAGCTCTCAATAGATTTGTTTTGTAACTTAGTCATTGAAATATCTTTCCATTGCTTTGAAAACTGTCAAGATATTTGAATTGGTCTTTAAATTTTAATAAGAACATGATTTAGTAATCATGCTAAGTTCTAATTAAAAACACTATCTGCAAACTGTCAACTCTTCTATATAAAGGTTGTGTGGATACCATCAAAATTGGTATAACAAAGTGATTACACATTCCACAGACTACATTATTGAAGCAAGTTAATCAGTTGAGTCCTCTTGGAGGATCATAAGTAAAGCAACTCTTGTTTACTGAATACATAATACTTAGCAAAGGAAGTGGTAAATCAGATGCTGAAACATTGTAAAGGCAACAGTCCTTCAAAAATAGTATTCTCCTTTTATCTATAAATAATCTATGGCTCAAAAAGTTGAATAATTTATTCAAGAATATGAAATTTTTTTGGTCAAATGCAGAACAAAAATTCATTATTTTAAAACATAGCAAATGGAAATAACAAATTTTGGGCAAAAATTTATATTAACCCTAATACAACTAGGACACAGAATAATTCTTTTAAATCACACCTTTTCCCTGCAGTTCACTTCCAGCAAGGTGGAAGATTTTCCCCCTAGGCATTTGAGACTGTCGCAGGATCAGAAATATGCAGTTTGTAATCTTTAGAAATGGGATTCTGTCACTTGGTATATAAATGGAAATAAATTCATTTATATTAGTATCTCTACCAGTTGTTCACATGTTATATTCTGGTAATGCTTTATTGTGTTCCAGAGACAAGATCATGAAATCTACAGTAGATTCGGTTGATTGTCCTATTTCATAATTTAAGCATTATTTCAGAGGTCATCTATGATATGAAATATGTATGTGCAGACATCTTTTTTGAATTTTCACTATGAATAATAGCATGTAAGCCAGAATAGAAGAAAGAATAAAGATAGATATGAATTTGGAGCTGTAGTCATATAGGAAAGATAGGGAGTCATCCTCAGGTTCTTGGGCAGATAAATGAAAGGAACAAGGCAGAACTGTACATACTTAGAATGTAGCTGGCTGGTATTGGTGGTGCAGGACATTCCTGTTTACATTAGTCATTAGCATGGAGCTTCAGAGACCAAATCCCTCTATCCCACAGTCTTCTTGTTCCTACTCCGTCCTCCATCCTTCTAACCATAGTTTTCTGAGTGAGCAGAGCAATGGTATAATTGAGTTCTGCTACAAAACACATCGAGACTACCATATTTAAAATTATGTTGTTAAATATTATGCTACATATTTAATTTATTTCTTTGACAATGGAGACTGTAAACTCATTTAAATATTTGAATACAAAGAGCAGTAGTTAGAAGATTTCCTGCTGTCCCCAGGTGCATATTTACACCAAATATTCTAGGGTATTGTTGGAACACAGAAGTTCTAATTAAATATGTTTCTGTTTAGTGTAATTTTTACTAATAGCTGCTAATGGAAAAGCTTATAGAATAAGTGAAGTAGAGACATGGCTCTGAAATCACAACAGAAATAGGCTGATAGACTCAAACTCGTCTTTCACTCTCTTAGTCTCTCCATTTTTTTCTCATTTCATACAGGTCACTTTATTTCTGAAACTTCAAATACTGTCATAATTTAAAATTTTTACATCATGTGTTTCAATGGTGCTCAAATGAGATAGTACCTGTGACATATTCATAAACAAATGAACCCATCAAATGTATATATCTTCATTGCAAAGATTATGTGTATTTTAAATATATCATAATAAAGACATTGTTAAGGGCAATATGATACTTTGGATTTAGGAAAATTATTTTCTTAATATGTACTCTGATGAATAAAATAATTTAAAATTAATTTTGAAAATAATTGTATTAATGTGAAATATGCAAGTTAATATTTAACAGATGTGATTAAAATGATATCAGATATCTTATTCATCTTAACTCATATGTTCCTTTACATTGAAAGAATAGCCCTACATACAACTATAATTATAAGCAGAAGATGTAGGTATTAATAAGCAGACAAACAGAGCGATTGAAAGAAGGCAGTCCTAGCAAAAGCCTATGCAGTGAGGAATATGTTTTTCTCATGATTACTTGGCCTATACAGCTTGCCGGGATCCCACTAGGTTGATCTACTTTTCAAAATTCAACATGCAGGGGTCACCTAAAAGCAGGTCTTTAAATTTTATGGCTGTAAATATGAAAGTTGCAAAAAAAAAATAAAGCTACACAGACAACATGTAGCTCTCTTAGGAGAGTGTTTTGTTTTCAAATGATTAATCAGCTCTTAAGGGAGATTCATGAGATCGAAGAAGTTGAGTCATTAACCAGAATTGTTAACAGACTTTGATTACCACTTCAGCATTTGTTTTTAGGTTTTTCTAGATTTGAATAAACTTGAAAGCTCTAAATTTACCAGGGAATTTTTAAAATTACAAGTTCAGCTCTGTTCCTTTAGTTCTTGTTGTTAATGTAGAGGTAGCTTTGTAAGATACTTAGGATGGATTTGTTATGTGTATGACTGTTCTATATGCACATACGTCTTTGCACCACATGCGTGCCTGACGCCCCTGAAAGCCAGAAGATGGCATTGAATTCCTGGGACTGAGTTACAGAGGGTTGTGAGCCACATGTGGGTTCTGCAAAGACAGCCAGGCTTCTCTGGAAGAGTCTGTGCTCGTAACCACTAAACCATTTCTTGGCCTGGTTTTAATTTATTATTCTATTTTTAATTTTATATGTGCATAGGTATGTGCAAGTACCTGTGTAGACTAGAAGAAGGCATTGAATTCTTAGGACTGAAGTAACCAGATAGTTGGGAGCTGCTTGATATGGATTCAGTATACTAAACTCAGGTCCTTTTCAGGGTTACAGAAAAAAAATTTTTTTACAGATAAAACTTTTGATGTAAATATGGACTCCATATAATATCCAAAGGGTTCTCTTTATAATTTAAAAATTTAAAAAATCATAATTTTAAAAGATATTTAATTTTAATAAGATGAAAAGGAAAATTTAGGGTAGAGTATGGTTAATTTTTTAATGTTGCTTTTGAGTTATACTCGTTCCTATAAGTAACTCTACCCATACTCCTGTAACTAACAACAATATACTCATTGATTCACCAAACTAGACTTCAATAGTACTGTTAGTTTGGTCCACCACTGGTTTCTTAGTGAGTGAGTTGGCATTCATTCAAGTCTCCACAATAATTGTGTCATACAATTGTAGTCACACGAATTTGTGATATAAAAACATTATTAAAAATCTCATCATTTCTCAAAATTAATGTTGAACACAAAATATTGGGACTGGAAACATGGTTAAGAGCCCTGGATGCTATTAGAAGACCTGGGATTAATTCTCAGCACTTACTGGGCAGCTCACAAGCATCTGTAACTCCAGTTTCAAGGTATTCGACACCTTATTCTGGCCTCCATAGGCATTATATGCATGTAGTACACAGAAATACATACAGGCAATGCACCAATACACAGAAAAGGAAAAAAAATAGGAAAAGAAAGAAATTCAGCACTAAGTGGCAGATCTCTTGTGAGTATCAGGCCAGAGAGGTTACACAGAGACTCAACCACAAAAAAAGCCCTAATACATTTACACAAATGTATTGAATGTATTTTTCCACCCTTGTGTTTTGATTTATGTCAGATAGCAGGTTAATTCTGCAGTGACAATGTTTTAAAGACAGTAATGATGACTGGAACAGGTACTGATCATTAAGAATCATTTCATTGACTTTTTTTTGGTGGAGGGCAGTTCTAGATCGCTGATTCTTGGACATCCAAATATTGTAGTGAATGGGTCCCCTCTCAGGGCATGTGACTCAAGTTAAACCAGACACTGATTGGCCACTCCCACGTGTTCTGTTCCAATATGTCACCAGCAAATCTCGCAGGCAGGATAGATTGTAGGCCAAGGTTTTAGTGCCTGGATTGGTGTCTAGGTTTCTCTTTCCTTAACCTGCAGAGTACTTTCTCATGCCAAAAAGACTAGGGTGAAGGGATGAAGGCTCTATTCAGCCACAGGATACAGCTTTCTGAACAGAACACTGAGAGCACAGGAACTAAGATCAACAGTCAATAAATGGGACCTCATGACACTTAGAAGCTTCCGTAAAGCAAAGGACACTACCATTTGGACAAAGCAACAGCCTACAGAATGGGAAAAATATTGTACCCAACTCCACATCCCATGGTGGTCTAATAATCAAAATATATAAAGAACTCAACAAACTAGGTATCAAAAATAATGCAATTTAAAAATTGGGCACCTTTCTATACAGAGAATTCTCAATAAAGAAATCTCAAATGGGTGAAAAACACTTAAAGAAATGGTCAACATACTTAGCCACCAGGAAAATGAAAATGAAAATGGCTCTGAGATTCTATCTTACAACTGTCAGAATGGCTAAGGTCAACAAACAACAAAAGTGACATCACAGAGTGGCAAGGATGAAGAACACTCTGCCATTGGGCTAGGAATGAAAACTTGTACACCCACCATGGAAATCAATGTAGTGGTTCCTCAGAAAATTGGGAATTGATCTACCTTGAGATATTGCTATACCCAAAGGACACTGCATCCTACTGTAAGGAAACTTGCACAACTATGTCCATTGAAGCTTTATTAATAATATCCAGAAACTGGAAACAACCTAGATGTCCCTCAACCAAAGAACAGATAAAAAACATGGTACATTTATATAATGGAATACTACTCACCTCTTTAAAAATAATGAGAACTTGTTTGGAGGTTTGGAGATTCAAGCAGGGAGTGCAGGTACTCATATACAGATGAAAGAAAAATCAGTCTTCCTTTATTTGGGGAAGGTCCAAATATACAAATAATTCAAGAAACTAAACATTAAAAAAACCCAAATAATCCAATTAAGAAATGGGATACATATCTAAACAGAGAATTCTCAACAGAGAAGTTGCAAATGACCAAGAAACACTGAAAGAGATATTAAACATCCTTAGCCATCAGGTAAATTCAAATAAAAATGACTCTGAGATTCCATTTTACATCTGTCAGAATGGTAAGATAAAAAACCAAAGTGACAGCTAATGCTAGAGAGGATGTGGAAGAACTTGAATACTCCTCCACTCCTGGTGGTAGTGCAAAGTTGAACGGTCAATTTGGAAATCAATATGGCAGTTTCTCAGGAAACTTGGAATGGATATATCTCAAGACCACTCTTGGGCATATAACCAAAGGATACTCACTCATACCATGAGGATACTTGCTCAACTATGTTCATAGCAGCTTTACTTGTAATAACCAGAACCTGGAAACAACCTAGATGTCCCTCAGCAGAAGAATGGATAAAGAAAATGAGGTATATTTACACAATGGAATATTACTCATCTGTTAAAAAAGATTGACATCATGAACTTTGAAGGCAAATGGATGAAACTAGAAAAAAAACAAAAACAAAACAAAACAAAACAAAAACAAACAACAAAAACAAAAAATAAAAAAAAACTCATCTTGAGTAAGTTAACCCAGACCCAGAAAGACAAACATGATATGTGCTCACTTATAAGTGCATATGAGCTCTAAAGTAAAGGATAACCATGCTACAATCCACACATCTGGAGAGGCTAGGTAACAAGGGGGGATCAAGAGGAGATGCTCAGATCTCCCTGGGTAGGGAAAATAGAAGAGACTTAGTTGGTAGGCTGGGTTCAGGTGGGAATCAGATCATCAGGGATCACATGAAGGTTGAGGGAGAGTACCAAAAGGGACAGCTGGAAAGGGGGTGCATTTCAGGGTCAGGCAGAAACCTGTTCTAAGGGGAAATTATAAGAATCAATGAGGATGACCCCAGCTAGGAATCCTAGCAATAGAGGATACATAGCCTGAGCTGGCCATCTCCTGTGGCTAGGTGAGACTTCCAGTAGAGAGATTGAGGCATCAACCCAACCACTACCGTTGACTTATACTCTGCCTTGCCTATGGGATGTGCTGAGGTAAGAGTGGCACAAAGATTGTGGAAGTGGCCAAACAATCACTGGTCTAGCCTGAGACCCATAGCATGAGAGTGAGCTGGCCCCTGATATTGCCTGTAGTGTCAAAACACAGAGACTGGATGGCCCAGAGACCTAGGATAGAACCAAGCATGACTGGAGGAAAAAAACTGTCAACATAATGATGTTTAACCATATCCTGCTGTACTCATAGATTGATGTCTAGCTCAGTCATCTTCAGAGAGACTTCATCCAGCAACTGGTGGAAACAGATGCAGAAACCCACAGGCAAATACCAGGTTGAGCTTGAGAAATCCTGATGAAGATAAGGAGGAAGGACTGAAGGAGACAGAAAGGTCAAGGACATTCCAAGAAAACTCAGAGAATCAACTAATCTGAGTTCCTAAGAGCTCACGGAGACTGAACCAACACCAAGGGAGCCTGCATGGGCCTGACTTAGGCCCTCTGCATATATGTGACAGATGTGTAGCTTAGTCTTCTTGTGGGATTTCTAACAGTGGGAGAATGGCTCTTGAATTGGCTCTTGGGACCCTTTTCCTCTCACTGGGTTGCCTTGCCCAGCCTTAATACAAGGGGAGGTGTTTTGTCTTACTGTAAATTGATATGCCATGTTTTGTTAATATCAGTAGAAGACCTGCCCTTTTCTGAAAAGGATTGGAGGGGGAGTGGATGGGGCAGGGGCAGAGGGGAGGTAAGGGAGATGGACTGGGAGGAGATGCAGGAAAAATCGTGGTCAGGATGTAGAACAAACAAACAAATAAATAAATAACCATTTTTTCAAATGGCATCATAAAATTTACAGGCCAATGATTGCAACAAGGGGAAAAAAAGCATCTAGAGTGAGATAACCCAAACCCAAAAAGACAAATGTGGTATGTATTCACATATAAGTCAATCTTAGCAGTTGAGTAAATGACAATCAAGCTACAATCCACAGAACCAGAGAAGTCAGCTAAAGAGGAAGGCTTTGGGGAAATGCATGTATATTCCTGGGTAGAGGAAATAGATTTCGTAGGTGGGCTGGGGACAGGTAGAGATGGGAGCAGGAGAAATATGGTCTGTGTGTGGGGAGATGGGGAGGAAGGGATTAGGGAGAGAGTGCAGGGAGAGACAGTTCGATTGCAGGGCACTTGTCGGGAGGGAGGTGTATGGAAACCTGATGCAGTAGACCCTTCTGGAGTCTATTAGTGTGACCCTAGTTAGAATTCCTAGTAATGGAGGATGCTGGCCATCTTTTGCTGCCAGGCAAGGCTTCCATTGATGGGACTGGGTTGCAGTCAGTTGAAGTTTTGGCCCTGGGGTTCCTATGGAGCTCCTTAAACAACCCAGGCTGGTGCTAGGACAGAGTATTGCTCTCTGAAAAATAACAGCTGGGTTGTATTGCATAGGACAATATCCACACCTTCACTGAACGTAGAGAGGTCACACACCAAACAATCTTAGTCCTTGAGTCATCTGTCCAGCCCATGGCTTCATTTCTTAATACTCACACCACATTGGAAAAGATCTCAAAGGAAATAGTACGTGTTCACATTGCTGATTTGATTCAACTAACCAACATTGTCCACTGTGATGTATGTTCATTCATTTTAATATCCAAATCTCTTTTTCTCTGGAAATTGTGTAACTTGATCAATTCTTGAAGAGTGGGGGAAAATTATATTGCAAAGTCTAGAAATCCAACAAGAGTTTATTTACTGCAGAGTTGTCTCTGATGCATAATTTAGTGTTCTCCCAAGACCACAGTCATCATATGGTGCTGAGCAGAGATGCTGTAAATTTTAGGTATTCTAATTGGAGAACTAATGAGTGGTGATTTTCTTCAGCAATTATCATTACATTTCTTCTTCCTCCTTAAATTTGCTTTAGTATGAATAATTTATTTCCTGTGAAAATGTGTCTCATCTAGCCTGTCAATTGTTTATTCCTTTAAAAATAATCATTGTGTGTGTGTGTGTGTGTGTGTGTGTGTGTTTGTGTGTGTGTGTGTGTGTAAAAATTTCAGATTCTTTTTTCTTCTACCATGTGGGCAGTGGGAATCAAACTCAGCTTGTCTGACTAGGTGACAAACATCTCTCTGCTAGCTAAGTCAATTTAGATTCTTGTCAAAAAATTAAATAATTAAAATGATTATAATATATTACATCAGTTTATACTTCAGTTTATACTAAATGTCTATTTTTTTTAAGCATGAACCCTATTTCTCCATTTATAATTATTCAAATTTATGGATGCAGAGTTTGAATCTCAGTGAAAAAGTAAAGGAGTTCCAAAGTTTATATATTTTGTAAATAATGAAACAAAATCTGAGCCCAGTACTTACTTTAAGTGTCCTGTCCCATTCTTTTCTCCCCTTAACTAGTTCATGTGTCATACGATAATAATCCTTTACTTACATCTTACAGTGCGTTTTTATTTCTTTCATGTCAAGCAATTATGTCATCTCAGAAAAGGTGAAACAAACATTACCACCTTCATTTGACAAGAGAATGTTTTTAATATAAAATGTGACATACAAATATAACCTAATTTTATTGGTATTTGTAAACATAAATAAACTTTATTGGCAAACAGCTGAATACAATAGTTACCACATACTTCTTACATTTCTTGTATCAATCTTACATGCTTTTCACCAGGAATCCAGATCTAAGAGAGCATGTATTTTGCAATACAAAAAGAAGTATCAAATTTAATGGTAAAGTTTTTTAAAAGGATGAAATATAGAAGTACCAGCTTTTTGTGAGTGCTAAAATTTCTATTTGAAAATGGAACTGCTTCAGGATCTTGGGTTGCATTGCTGAAAAATCCTTCTTTTGTGTGTTTTCCACACAATGTAGCCTCTTAGAACTCTGGAAGCTAACTGAAGCATAGATTGGGGACATCCGCCTTTCTCATCACAGCTGCTGCAATTTCATGAAGTCCATTACATGCTCAATGGAAAAGAAACCAACTGTCCATCTGTGTCATGTATTTTGTTTGGATTCTCACACTTGATTAGTGGGAGTAGTTTCCAGTGTGTCATAATCTGACTATTTCTCAGAGATTTTATGTGAAATCTAGACATGAACAATTAAATGTAAAATTTACCTTATCTGGATATGCTACACATTCATTATCATTTCATAATCTGAAAACAATTCCATTTTACCATAAGAACAAATGATGGCATCTCCCTTGAACAAAATAATTAAGAAAGTTATATGTGAATTATTTAAGGATTAATTGTGTAAAATTTTGCGTTGGATAAAAACTACATATGGATCCTTCAAGGAGCAGTGGCAAAGAGCTGTAATATGGGGAAGTCTGTACCTTTGTTGATTCATTAAAAAGTACAATAGCATCCTGAGCAACAGGCTTTATGTATGACTTTGACAATTCACCTTAAGACATCCCATCAGATCTTGGATACACTTGTCCCAGCAAACAGAAAGCCCTTTGCAAAAGCATTATCAACATTTATGTGTGAACATACAAAAGTGAAAATAGATAAAATTATCAGAAATTTACAGTATTTGTCAAGGAGTAATAAGTATGTAATAAAAGTAATGTATTGCTTTAAATGGTTCTGGTACTTTAAGTGTACTCTATAAAATATTCTGAACAAGTATCAGAGGGTGTGTAGCATATTCATATGTGATCATTTACATCTTAGATAAGGAGGGAGAATCTTTAAAAATGTACAAGGTAAGGGAATGTTAGAATTTTAATTAAAAAAATCTTCTTCCTTTGTAACTAATGGAAGAAATATAATATACTGAGAAAGGTACTATACACCAGAGTCCTAATATGAAAATTAATGTATAAGTTATTTTAATATTCATAACATGGTTAAAATGTATATAACATATTTTCAATATAGGTAGCATGCAAATTATCTCCAATGTTAGTTCTTTCCCATCTATACTTTTTAAAAGGTTCTTAAATCATATGAGATATAGCTTTCTGTAGCAGAAAGTAGAAATCCAAGCCATCATAAAAGGACATAGATAGAGACAGAGATTAAAAAAGACTTGGTGATTTTTTTATTTTAATTGAAAACATCAATATACCTGTAATATTTTGATGAAAAATGTCTGTGTACAAAGCACCCAAAATCCAGTGGCTAAAACAAGTATCAATTAACATGTTTGCAAGAAATTTGGCTAATACCAGCTAAACTGGGAGTTCAGGTTTTACATTAGGAACGTGCATGCTATGATTAATAAGGACAGGTACCAAAGACTTTTAATGTGTTACAGATTGAAGCAGAATATCCTGGAGTCAATCTCAGCACAGGTTTAAATAATTCTTTGCTGCCTACCGTGAGAACTCATAAGCAAACTAGGAAAATTTGTTCACTGAATATTTTGTTCTATGATAAAAGCCCTTAGATTTCCATTGATCTTACTTTCAACATAAATCAATTACTTCAGTGAATATAAATACTTTTTGAAGGAAATATGATGGCTATCTGGGGAAGTGTGGTTGATGTTACAGAATCTCCACTTGACGCAGAATATTCAGGGGCGATTATTTATTTTTTCCTTGGTTTTAGTCTGACTTTGATTTTTTTTTTTTTGCACTTTTCTGCCAGTGGGAAATAAATGTTTAGGGATATATCCAACCAGAAATGCAAAATATAGAATCAAAGAGTTAGAAATGAATATTTATCTTTTAAGTTTCCAATTACATCAAGTAGTGCATAGATACAGGGGACATATAAATATGTCTTAGTCTGTTTCCTAAAACATTTTAATTAACCCTTAGGTGTGTCTGTCACTGTGATAATTGCCTTTGTGTACATAGGTGAATATAATTTGTTTTCTTTTACAAAAAGTTTGTATTGTTGGCCTCACATTTCTCAGCCTTCTATCTCTCCAACAATCAATGTTTTTATTAATAATAAATGTTGAAGAATGTAAGCGCTAGTGCTCGTGAACATCTGGTGGAACACTGAAGAATCTATGTTTCTGCAAGCGAAACATGCACATTACCTCTCTAACAAAGATAACATAGTTGGTAGCTGGTAACTGTAAGATTATGAAAAGCACGTTTGCTCAACTGTAGCAGAAAAAAGAATACATAATATTTGCTTTTGTTTATTTTTTTATTTTTTGCTTTGAGGAAGGGGAATTGTTCAATACTTTCACAAAAGAAAAAAAAATGTAGCTATTTCATTACAGAGGCTTATTTGCAGTAGGAGTCAAAAAGGTGGGCATTTAGGGTAAATTATTTATGTAATACATGCCTGACTTCAGGGAATGTTTGCCGAAATCATGTGTATGCACCTTTTATCAACTGATGTAATAGGACTATGTACGTCCAGTTTTCTAACTTTTTAGGCCAGATACCAGCAATTTAGGTGGGAAGCTCACATCAAGTGCAAGTTCATATCTTATAATTAAACACGGAATAATTAATAAAGCCTGGAGAAGGTTGAGGTCCACCCTCAGGAAGAACGTTGTTATTTCTAGTCTTGTTTGAGAATTGTGAAGGCATATCTTAGATTCCAGAAGCTAAACAAACCAATCAACCAAAAAACAAACAAACAAACAAACAAATAAACCCACTACAACCTTCCTCTATTTCCACTATGTCTCCAAACACCATGACATCTGCTAGGTCCAATGTTCCAATATTCAGCGTAGTGTTCACAGTCTCCTGAACCTGCCACAGAGCTTTTTGTTTGCTGAGGTAAAGGAGCCAGAGACTTATAAACATTTGTCTGTAAGCTCCAAAGTGGGAAAATGGTGCTGATACTTCCTCAGTTGGGGTGGGGAAAGGAGGTCTGACACAACAACTCAACCTTAAAATATTTGGAAGTTTATTTTTCATTTTCTACACTTAATTATATACCTTGATATATCTATACAACATATACTGGTTAAACTGTGATAACCAGCATTTTTCATTTCCATAAATATGTTTTACTTTTTGTGCTGAGAAGCTGAGAAGCATGTGTATCTAGTTCTTTATAAACTTTTTTAACCAATTACTGGGATTTTTGTTTTCCTATTACTAGTGATTAGTAATGATGAACATTTATTTCATATACGTGTTAGCCACTTCTGAAAAGAAGCCATTAAGGTCATTTGACATTTTAATCAAATTATTATTGTTATTATTATTAATAGTGAATTTCAGTCATTTATTTACTTTATAAACAATTTGAAAAGCACCTCATCATTTGGTATCTACCTCTACAGTTCAGTCACATTTATTTTCTACCTTTTTCTGCACAAACATCTCATGAAAAAGAATCTAAAGAAGTATTACTTCTGTAGTCTAGTATTAAAATTTCACTCAAATAATGAGCTGGGGTAATAACTTATGAAAGAAAAAATACAGTGAGTTTCAAGTTCTCTATGCAGTCAATTATGACGTGGGGCTGGCTAACTGAAAAATCCATGTGCTGGAATAACAAAAGTTTGTTTGTTACTGGCCTTGCCTGTGAAAAGCCTACAATTTCTGGTGAGTTTTATGGACAGTTACAGAGGAAAAGACATTTAATAGATCAACAGCTGTACATCAGGTACTGAGGATTGTGTTAATTTACTGAAGCAATGAAAGTACATCTTTCACATCAGCTGTAATTGAAATCAACACCTGGTTAAACTTATGGCGATACACTGTCTTTCTCCACAATCTGTTTTTTTCACGGACTGTATATAGGAGTTAGAATATGTGTTGAAATCATTATCCTTTTGTTTTCAAGACCATGAAAGTGGTACTAATCTTTATGATTCTTGAAGGGATTACACACTGCTTTTTGTTAACAATTTTTCTCTTCATGGAGAAAGATTCACTGGCTTTTACACAGACTTTTCCAATTCAATAACTCTCATTCTACAGGTTTAGAAAAACAATGTAGAGATTATCCCTGCTGAAAAACATGTCAATTCTAATATTGTGTTGTGCAACTGGAGAATTAGCTTCATAATTATCCCTGTGATTAATAACCAGTTTTCTGAGAACCCCAGAGACTCGATGTAATGGATCTGAAACATAATTCTATTGAACCTCTGGCCTCAATGATTTAGTAATCTTACTGCTGGGTCACAGTGATATTTTGACTTCTTGATCTAATGTCACAGCCCTTTTCTAGAAGACACTGAAAATTTTGATTAATGTATTTTCTACAATATTAAAAAGGTATAAATTTTCTTGAGAATGTGTAGGAAAATTAACTGCATAATTTTCATTATTTTACTGAGAGTTTTGTCAAAGTAAACCAGCCTCCACTTCTGCTATGATTTAATTTACATCCCTTTTGAAAGTTGTGTTGAAATCAAATTCCCAATGCAGCAAATATTTAGGAGGTGTGCTCCTTACTTAAGTCATGATATTGGAGCCATTGTGTGTGGAGATAAGATGCTTGGCAAAAAAAGAAGTTTAAGTTTGTAGCATGTGTTATCTTTGTCTTGTGTCCTTTCCAACATGTAACAACACAGTTAATTCTATCTGGGGATAAAGTACCCCCTAACATGGACAGCATGCATCACTATACACAGACTCTATATTCTCCTTCATCTTTTTTTTTTTTTTTGGTTTTTTTGAGACAGGGTTTCTCTGTGTAGCTTTGTGCCTTTCCTGGAACTCGCTTGGGAGACCAGGCTGGCCTCGAACTCACAGAGATCTGCCTGCCTCTGCCTCCCAAGTGCTGGGATTAAAGGCGTGCGCCACCACGGCCCGGCTCTCCTTCATCTTTGATTTCACAAGCTCTCAGATCACAATATGATTTCATGATATTTATAAATTACCTAGTCTATTATGTTTTGTTAAAGCATCACAAACAGACCAAGACACTTTACTGAGTCTGGACCAATTAATTAATTCAGATTGAACAACTGAGGGGTCACAAGATTCAGAGATTCACATCAGACT
The DNA here is from genome assembly GCA_902168405.1 of Peromyscus aztecus. Classification (NCBI taxonomy): domain Eukaryota; kingdom Metazoa; phylum Chordata; class Mammalia; order Rodentia; family Cricetidae; genus Peromyscus; species Peromyscus aztecus. The sequence continues at coordinate 57,470 of CABHPQ010175239.1, read as the reverse complement.
TCTGTTTACTTGCTAAAACTTTCCTGTGCATGTTTACCAAGTGAGAATTTCAATTGTTTCATATGTTTTATAATTTCTAGGAAAATCATGATCTATTAGCTAGTGGTATAATCTTAAATATTCATAGTACTTTGACTTGGTGTTCTTTATACATTACTGTAACCATGTTGAATGTGATTTTGGTGATCAAATGCTTTCACTTGTCCCCTGTTATGACAAGATCTAATTGGCCTCATTATTTTGTGGGTTTTGATTTTCATATTAAGTTCTGGTCCACTGAAAGAACTGATCAGAGGGAGATGAAGGATCCTATGTGCTCTCCTCAAAACAATATTTCTCATAATTGTGGTGAAAAAATATATCTTCAAGATGAACAAAAAATAGGTGAGTAGGTTTGAAGTTGTTGTTTTGTTTAATATATTTATTTTTGTGTGTATTTATGTGTGAGTGTATGCATGCTTGTGAATGTATATGTATGTGTGTGATTTTCTGAGATTGCACGTGTGTAAATGTCAGACGAAAACTCACAGAAGTAAATTCTTTCTTTCATCCTTGTAGGTTACAGGAACCAAATTCAGGTTATCATGCTGGCACCAAACACCTTTACCCACTGAGTCCTTGCACCTCTCCAGTGAATAGGTTTCTGTATTTAGGATTTCTGTAGATGGGATAAACACCATGGCCAAAAACAACATGGGGAGGGAAGGGTTATTTTAGTTCACAACTCATAGATCACGCTCTGTCACTAAAGAAACTCAGGACAGGAAGTCAAGGAAGGAATCAGGAACTGAAGCAGAAGTCGTGGAAATCTGCTTTCTGGCTTGCTCCTAATGGATTTTGTAGCCTGGTTTCTTATAAACTTGCTCAAGAGTTGCTACCGCCCGCATGGTGTGATGCCTACTAAATCAATAATTTTTTTTTTAAATGCCACATAGGTGTGTTCACAGGCCAGTTCATTGGAGACATTATTTCTCAATCAAGGTTTCCTCTTTAAAAATTACTCTGGCTTGTTCCAAGTTGGAAAAATGAACACAACAAAAAGAAAACTAGCCGGCACAAGCTGTAAAGTGGAAAATCCATTCCAGTTTCCCAGTGTCCCTTTGCCAATGGCAATCTCTGTCTTTATAATGTCAACAAGTATGAATTTCTGCTTTGTTAGCATTAGTCTACCCTTTTCCATGTCCCATACCACCAAGCAAACAATCCAGTAGAGCTACTTCTATGCCAAGATGCACAATTAAATCTAAAATCTTAGTAAAAGAGTCCACAACAACTTATTGACCCTTATCCAACATTAAATTATTTCTACCAATTCTTTTCCCTTTCAGTTGTCATTTTCTTACATGTAATATTGTTAAGATTTCAATATTTGATTAAAATCCAAGTAGTTTTTTGTGGTGTGTGTGTGTGACCTCCTCCTGTGATCATCATTCTTCTTCGGTTTTACGAGTCTTGCATGAGGGGTGGGGTGGGGGGAGCATTTATATATCTATACATAAAGGTAATATAAATGGTACCTAAAAAGGATCCAGCTTGCATTGTCCCGTGCCTTAAAGAAAATAAATGTGGCTTCCTGGAGAACGCAGATATAATCTCATTTCCTGAGGCTTTTGCTTCGTGTGGAGGAAGATAGGTCAGTGTAATTGTGATAGAGAGCCCAGCACCACTGAGTGTAGTAAAACTTAACCTGCTGAGAGCAGTGAGAATAATTCATTGGTAATCATAACTCACCAGAATGAACATCCCAATGTGCTCAGCTTCAGGAGGGTCTTCACACATATCAGCAACCCAACTGAAAGGATAATACACTTTCTTAATAAATGTTCTTATTTAGTAAAAGACATAAGCTTGTAATTTTGATTTGTATTGTAATCTACACAGTTACTGGATGAGATAGTACCTTTAATTCTTAGCAAATAAACCCCTTGTCTACAAGTGATAAAGGTTCCTCTTGGGATCCAGTAGAAGAACCTAAGTTATTTATACTGTGGGTGGAATGGGAATTTGCATACTTTAGCTCATCCAGTGCTAGTATAGTTTTGTCCAGTATTTAAAGCAAATGACCATAGTCATTTTATGTAGTCCTTGTTTTTTTCTCAAAATGTTGAAATGTTCTCTATGTTTAGAGTAGTGTTTCTAACATTCATTAGAGTTACCAAATATATATAATTTATATATCTCTCTGAGCAATTTATGCCATGTATTGTTTATACTGTATTTAGTAATAGAAATTGTAGCTACAACCGCATGAGATTGACAACCTTATTCCAGAAACCAATGTCCCTCTGCTTTTGTGAATCACCACTCGTGTTCATATTTGAGGGTCTTTCTGTTTCTTCTGTTGGAATCTTTTATGTTCTTCCAAACATAAGTGTTCCCACTATTTTCCCGAAATTTCTCATAGAAATATGCACAGATACCTCAAACAACACACTCTTAACCAGTGTTTACAACTTCATCCTCTATATGTTGTTACTGTTCATTCAGGTGTCTGTTTCCTCCTTTCTAGGTGGTGTCTTCTATATATGTCAGGGGTTCTACATGCAGAAAATCTCAACAATTTGATTGCCTAAACAAGATTTTCATGATAATACTAGTTGACTGCTACTGGGGAAATCTGACAGTTTGCCAACACTAAATGAAGAGCTGCAGGTAATCAATACCTGCTAAGAGAGAAAGAAACGGTTTTCTTCAAGGAGGAGTCTGCTGATAGCTTATCCAATCATAAGTGGTCATGAAAAAATGTACATAGAAACAGAATTTCAGGAGGAGTACGGGAGAAGTGTGAAATTTCAGTGAAAGTACAGGGGACACATAAGAAGATAAAGCAAAAGAGAAGGGTAAAATGATATAGACTACTCACAATGCTATTCTAAAAACAATAAAGATTTTACATTTAAAAATACAGTAAGTTATACATAGTGTAGCATTTTTGTGGGACACCTGAGTGTTAAAATGAGTGGGGATCTGATTCCTGTGCCTTCTCTTGGGCCCTTTTCATTCTGTTGATTTGCCTTGTCCAACTTCAATGTGATTTTTTATCTTATTATATTTTATTTTGTTATGTTCTGTTATCTCTTAAAAGCCCGTTCTTTTCTAATGAGAGACAGAAAGAAAGTGGATCTGGATAGAAGGGGAGGTGGCGAGGAACTGGGAGGAATAGAGGGAGGGGAAACCCCACTTAGGATTTATTGTATGAGAATATAATCTGTTTTCAATAAAAAGGAATATGTATCATATAAATAACAATAATCACTTATAATTTCTTTGTCAGAAAAATAATAATATAAAAATACACTCATTCTTATTTTAAATTTAAGTGACCTAATTTCTGAGTAATTGTGGAAAATGCAACACCACATGATGCTGGCTGAACAGGCTGTAGATTCAGAATCACCAAATTTCATTATCTTCTTCTTTCAGGACCTTTGTCAAATTAGTTATCAATTTCTTCATGTTTTGTTTGCTTGAGACAGGGTCTCTTTATGTATCTCTGACTGTCCTGGAACTTGCTATGTGGGCCATGCTGGCCTCAAACTCATGGAGATACGCCTGCCTCTAGAGGTCCCTGTGGGCTTCTATTAAAGGTGTATGCCACCACACCCAGCTTAGTTACCCATATTGAATTTGCATTCCATATAGAAAGTGGATAAGTGATCACTTAAGTGATCTTAAGTGAGAGACGATGTGCGGCACTTATGAGGCACTAATTAGTGGTGTAACACGAAGTTGCTGAGATATATATTTTCATGAGTTTTACTGTTAGCGAGGAGTACTTTCTTCATACAGAGATCTTCTGATGCAGGAGAGTACCTCTGGAGGCAGTGGGAACTAATGTCAAGCTGGGGGAGATGGGACAGCCAAATTCTAGGTTCTCTTTAGTGCGACAATGGGTGACCAAGGGGTTAATGTGATTCCTCACTTCTCCCACTGCCCTGCAACACTCCTTCTTCATTCCCCATCCCTACTTCACATCTAAGATTTCTCTCTTCTATGCCTGCGAAAATTATGATTTTCCTTTAATTAAAATTAAGTTCACTAAAAAAATACAATAAGCTACTAACATTTTCAACCTATAAGTAATGCATTCTGCCTGGAGTTTAAATTCACTGAAAATAAAATTTAGGGACAATGTCATTTTGTGTAATTGTAGAATAAATTGGAATTCTAAGTGGCCTTTACATCACAGGATCAATATTCAGCTACTTCAATTAGATTCTCAAATTGTAATTTCTACTCTTTGATTTATTGGCAAGAATCTTCAATTTTCTTTATCTTATGCTACCATTTGTAAAATGTGGATAGAAATGGTACCCAGATTGCACATTTATTTTTAGTGTTGAGTCAGCTAATACCAGTTAAAAAATTTACAAAGTATTTGCTGCCTAGTTTTCAAAAAATACATATTAGTCTTCATAAGACCTGAGAAGCCTAAGTATGGGGGTGTCCTGTGGCTTATATTCTTATGGAACAAGTAATGCTACAGTGTTGAAGGAATCATTCATCCATCGTCCAGATGCAGAGATACAGTAAAATCTCTGAAAATGTAAATGTGTGAGTTAGATAGTTTCATATCTAAAGTCAGTTATATTAGTCTTAGTGTTTATAACATCATTTTTTATAAAAAATGGGTTCTCTATCCTTACATTTGTATGTTACCATCTATAATTCTTTATCACCTTTGATAGATATTATTTGGTATTTATGATGCTGTTTTCAAGGTCTGTCTTGAAAGAAATACCTGTTATCTGATTATAAAATAATTAAAACTTAGAGCTCATTTATTGGCTTTTTCTGCATATTATTTATTTATTGTGAGCATATGTGTTTGTGAATAGGGAAAAAAATAGATGTAAGCATGCCATGATCTGCTTGCAGAGGTCAGAGGATAAATTGTGAAGTCAGTTATCTCTTACTATAATGTGGGTACCAGATATTGATTTTTGTTTGTTTTGTTTTGTTTTTTTTTTGTTTGTTTTTTGAGACAGGGTTTCTCTGTGTAGCTTTGGTGCCTGTCCTGGGTCTCGCTCTGTGGACCAAGCTGGCCTTGAACTCACAGAGATCCCCCTGGCTCTGCCTCCTGAGTACTGGGATTAAAGGCGTGTACCACCACCACCCCTGCTCCAGAGATTGATTTTATGTTGTAAACCTTGTCAGCATGCAGATTTACCCACTGTATCATCTTACAGCCTCCTTCTTTTTTGGTTTTATACAAATGAACTATATGAGAAAAGGCTTTGCATTGCTCATGACTTGCAGTAACGTCTACCTCATAGGAAACCACTCTGTACTTGAATTCTTTACAAGATCAATACCCATTAAGTCAGGGCTTCTACTAAGCACTCAATAACAGCTAGTTAGTGGTTTGATGATGAAAAAATATACCTTTAAATTTGTTAACTTAAGAGACTATTTATTATTATGCCATATAACTGTCTTAGAATATTATTGCAAAAATAATAGATGTGATGGGTCAGTAGACTGTTTCATGTTCTCAGGTTCAACTTAACTCAAATAATTATTTTTAAAATCCATTCCTTTAACTACCTGTAATATATAATCATCATTTCTCCTTCCTGTGACAAAATAAAACAGCTTGCCTGTTATAAAACTGATTTAATTCTGGGTAGTAAATGCCTTTCCTTAAATTTAAACACATTGCTCTTTTTTATATCAAGGATGTTTCTCAGCGATAACTATTACTTCATTTCTGAAGCCTTCTATAGCTTTGATTCTTTTGTAACCTCAGTATAATTTCATTTTTTTCTATTATTCATAAGATAGTTCAGAATTGCTGTTCTTTTGATAGCTGCAGAATGATTGCTTGTATCCTGTGCTGGGAAACATAAATGAAACCACTCCTGGGGAAAATTCAAACCTAACAAGGGTGCTAAGGATATGTGGTAATAGTACTGACAAATAAACACCGCAAGATGAAGTGAAATAGGATGCTTTGAAGCAAATACTGTACTCATAAGTTTTATAATGTCACACCGTGTATGGTTTAATTTTTAAACCAGTGTGTATGTGCGTGTTTGTATGTGTGTGTGTGTGTGTGTGTGTGTGTGTGTGTGTGTGTGTGTGTGCCAGAGCACCTGTGAGGAAGTGTCTTAATTTGCATGAAAGAGTTCACTCACCCTACCATGTGGGTCCTGTGAATTAAACTTAGTATCAATTTCCTCTATCCTATAGGCTACTTCACTGGCCCTTATCTCATGGTAATTTTTGTGTCATTTTACTAATTGTTTCCAGACCTTAGTCCTATTTAATGAAATATGATGTACAAATGTGTCCTAATTAGGGTTATTATTACTGTGATGAAAGACCATGACCAAAGCAACTTGGGAAAAAAAGGATTTATGTGACTTATGCTTCCGTATCACAATTCATCATCAAAGGAAGGCAGTACAGGAACTGAAAGAGAGCAGCAACCCAGGGGCAGGAGCTGATGCAGAGGCCGTGGAGGAGTGCTGCTTACTGGCTTGCTCCTCGTGGCTTGCACAACCTGCTTTCTTATAGAACCCAGGTGGATAAGTCCAGAGACCCACAGTGGTCTGAGCCCTCCCACACCAATCACTAATTAAGAAAACAAGCTTGCCTACACCCTGATCTTATGGAGGTATTTTCTTAATTGAGGTTCCCTCCTCTCAGATGACTTTTTAACTTGACATAAAACTATCCAGTAAAAAAAAAAAAAATATTTCACTCACTATTTGACTTGTGGTAATGATTGAATTTAACAAATATTTACTTAAAAAATAACTATCCAGGAATGAACCTTTACTATAAAAATACAGGTGCACTGCATGTGGAATAAAACACTTTATGATCACAAAGAAGGAAATATCTTTCACTCTTTCAGCATGGCAATAGTCTGAGAAATTTTAGGTATAGGCATTTTGATACACTTTCTTTTAAACAATAACAGAGTTTTGTAGCCCTTTCATGTATCATACTTTTGCCTTCTACTTTGTTTTTAGATGCATACATTGAGTTTCACAGTGATAAATTGACTTGTTATTAGTCACAGAGAAATTGCTGAATGTGATTGTAAATTTTATTGTTACAAATATCTCTGTAGTTCACGAAAAGGATATGTAAATAAAGTAGCACAACAGTATCATAATCTTCTATTTAGATATTATATGTGAAAGAGAATAGAATATATTATACCTAGGTTGAAGCAAACCATATAAAGTGTCTAAAATATGATGTTGAAGGTATTGCATTTAACAGTCTTTCACAGTCAATTTTGTCAATGAAGCTGCCTTAAAATGTAAATTTCATGCAAATATTCTTCATTGAGAATCTTGGAAATAATATAAATTATATCTGCATTCAATTACTGAGTAAGACTAGCAGTGGTGAAAAGTAAATAATTTAATATATTCTACTTATTTGAGTTAACTTGATAAGCTATATTTACAACCTTTGTATATAGTATGCTTGATTCAGACATGAGCTATTGTATGGATTTTCTGTATTTTGCCTTTCTTTTTGTGCCAATAATTTGTTATAGTGAAGCACCAGAATCTGCTACAATTCAGCATATAAGATAGTACCATGTACTAGCAACTGGGTAAAAAGTGCAAAAGATATAGACTTAATTACATAATTGATAGTTTTATGAGAAGACATGTATGTGCTCATATCATTCCAATGGATAATTTAGACAATTGCCAAGAAGACTAAGGACTCACAGAAGTCAAATATTAAATATGATTTATAGTTGAAAATAATGTTTATACTTTTCATTTTGATATAATTATCTTAAAAACATTTTCTTAAATATTTGCATAAAATCCATGTGATGTAACATCTGTTTAGCACTGATGAGCATTTGCTCAGGAAAAATTATTGTTAGGTCTCTGACTTAAGCTTTGCCAATGAGCAAAATAAAAAAAAATTACTCAAGTTGTTATTTTTTAGTGAGTGACTCTCATCTGTAAAATGGTTTTATCCTTTGAAGAATGTGAATTTGAAGAAAGCAGGTAACTACTCTGATCTATACAGCTCATGTGCTGAGCTTGCATACTCTTTAGATGCTATACATGGGGCTAAATACTTTGAAACTGTTTTAACTTTAGCCTACCCCCTCACATGACTTGGTTAAGTCTATATACTACTTATCACATTGCTATAAAATAAAAATACTAGCCTGCGTCCTCTAATTCTTGTAAAATATCTTGCTCAGACCACTTTAAGAATGCGAGAGAAATATATTTCTTGTGCATTTATCTTTGTTATTAAACATAACTGTGATGTTTGGTATTTTTTTTCTCAACTTGATACCAAAGTAGAAGTATCTGAGAGGGAGGAACTCCACTGATGACATTTTTAGATTAGATACTGGATACTTACAGCATTATTACTAGAGATACTATTTTTATAGACACTATTATTTGAATTTATACATATGCATTTCTAAAATCACTTTTATTTTCAATAATTTAGAGCATTGCTTTGCATTTTCACTTTATACAAATCAACATTTCCTGTAATTTTTAATTCTTTTATAATTTTAATTATTTCTTTTTCTTAAAAAAAATGATTTCACTAGTAATAGAATTACATCTCTTTCTCGTCTCCCTTTCCTCCCTCTATCCCTCGCTGTAGGCCTCCTTTGAGTCCTTTTCACACCCCTCCAGTCTGAAGTTGATAGCCTTTTTTTCTTTTCTTTTTGGTTTTTGTTTGTTTGTTTGTTTTGTTTTTCAAGACAGGGTTTCTCGGTGCAGTTTTGGTGCCTGTCCTGGATCTCGCTCTATAGACCAGACAGGCCTTGAACTCACAGAGATCTGCCTGGTTCTGCCTCCCGAGTGTGCTGGGATTAAAGGTGTGCGCCACCGCCACCCAGCTCCCTTTTTCTTTAATAATATTGATTACATATATATGTTTGTTTTTGCATATACACATGAAAAATGCTTTCTGAGTCCAGTTTGTAGCTTATGTATGTCTGATTTCAAGGTTCACAACTCTGTACTGCACAAGCAATAAAGAGCTCATCTCTGGGAGAGGCTAATTCTTCTCCCAGCTGTACATCATTGCCTGTAACTCTTTATCTAAAGGTGGAGTCCCAAAACTTTTTTCTTTCATGTTAACATGTCCTTTGGTATTGCAATTGTTCTGGCCTTGTTTATGGGGGCATCTGTAAGAAAGTCTGTCTCACAGTAGACTTCCTGATATTCTGTCTCTTAACAATTTATCTATCCTCTCCTTTGGAGATATTTGCTGAGCCATAGATGCAGGAGTTTTAATGTAGCTGTATCAAATGGGGATGAGATCACCATGACATTCTCATCTCTGCTTTGTGGCTACTTCTGTGTAGCTAGAGATTTCCTGGTCCTGCCTGGCCTACAGTCAGGACAAATCTCTCTCACCCACTAGTTGTAGCTGGAGTTTTCCTGGTTCTGCCTGGCCCACAGTCAGGACAAATCACTCTCACCCACCAGTCCTCCAGCTGCTCAGACCCAACTAACTGAGTAAACACACAGAGACTTAAATTGCTTAAAAACTGTATGACTATGACAGGCTTTTTGTTATCTAGTTTTTCTATCTTAAATTAACCCATTTCTATTAATCTATACTTTGTCACATGGCTCATGGCTTACCAGTACCTTACATTTCTGTTGTCATGGCCGTGGCTGGCAGTGTCTCTCTGTCTCAGCCTTCCACTTCCCAGAATTCTCTTCTCTGCAGGTCCCACCTATACTTCCTTCCTGGCTACTGGCCAATCAGTGTTTTATTTATTAACCAATCAGAGCAACACATTTGACATACAGAACATCCCACAGCAACCAGTCCCACAGCTGCTTGGACCCAATCAAACACACAGAGACTTATATTGCTTACACACTGTATGGCCTAATGACTCAGGCTTCTTGCTATCTAGTTCTTACATCTTAAATTAACCCATTTCTATAAATCTATACCTTGCCACATGGCTCATGGCTCACCAATATCTTACATGTCAATACTCATGGTGGCGGCTGGCAGCATCTCCCTGCCTCAGTCTTCCATTTCCCAGACCTCTCCTCTCTCTTTGCCCTGCCTATACTTCCTGCCTGGCTACTGGCCAATCAGCACTTTATTTCTTAACCAATCAGAGAAACACTTTCACAGCATAGAGACCATCCCACAGCACTTCCCCTTTTCTTTTTTTTCAAAAAGGAAGGTTTTAACTTTCACATAGTAAAATTACATATAACAAAACAATTATCAAGCAATAACTACAGTTACAATATTTAGTCTATTTATAATATGTAGTCTATTTGTATTTGGCAAAATTAAAGAAGATATCCTATCTTATATTTGAGAGTCTAAGGTTTCATATCTAACTTATTTCTTATCATAACTAAGGAAGTTATAACTATCTAGTCTTCAACTACATCAAAGACCTCAGAAGGATATAGTTCTGGTTTTCTTTGATTATCTCCATTTGCTGTGAAGCTTCTTTGATGGTGAAAGCTATAGTTATCTGAGGACATAAGGATAAAGTTAATAATACTTTATTATCTTCTTCTTAACATTTTAAACTGAGTAGTTTCAGCCAGGCTTTATTTAAGAGAAATGATTATTTTGAACGTTATTGTATTATTTCCAATTACTAATGAAAATGTTTCAGAATATCAAATTTAAGATATCCTGTATAGTCCCTAAAAGGGATGCATGGATCACTTTGGGAATGGAAAATACATGAGATCACCATGAGTAAACTTGGGACAAGGTGGGGAACAATAGAGAGAAGGGAATGGGGCATGAGAACATGAGGGAACTGGATGGTCGATCTGGGGAAGGGATGGAGTCGGGGAGCAATGAAAGAGATGCCTTGACAGAGGGAGATATTTTGTGGTTAGGTAGAAACCTAATGCTAGGGACGTTCCCGGTTATCCACAAGGATGACCCCAGGTTAGACTACTACCAATAGTGCAGAGGGTGCCTGAACCGACTTACCCTGCTAATCAGATTGGTGAGTACCCTAACTGTCATCATAGGACCTTCATCCCATAACTGATGGAAGCAGATGCAGAGATCCATAGCCAAGCACCAGGCAGACCCCTGGAAGCTCAGTCGAGGAGAGGGAAGAGGAATTATATGAGCAAGAGGGGTCAAGATCATGATGGGGAAATCTACAGAGATAACTGACCCAAGCTCATAGGAATTCATGAACTTTAGACCAACAGCTGTGGAACCTGCATAGGACCAGATTAGACCCTCTGCATTTGGGAGACAGTTGAGTAGCTTGGTCTGTTTGAGGGGCCCCTGACAGTGTGATCAGGATCTATCTCTGGCGCATGAACTGGCTTTCTGGAGCCCATTACCTATGATCAGACGCCTTGCTCAACCTTTATGCAGTGGGGAGGGGCTTGGTCCTGCCTCAATTGTACATACAAGGCTTTGTTGACTCCACCTAGAAGGCCTTACCTTTTTGGAGGAGGTGACAAGGGGTGGGCAAGGTGGCAGGAGGCTGTGGGAGAGCAGGAGGAGGGATGAGAAGGGTATCTGTGATTGGTATGTAAAATGAATAAAAAAAATTTCTTAAATAAAAAAAGATATCTTGTATATATTTGCAGCTTGTGACTGATACTTTCCACATTTCAAGAAATCATATTCTGCTCCTTGTTTTTCTGGTTTGTGTTTAATTATTACCATATTAGCAATCATTTGCTTACCTAATATATCAATCCATAAGAATTCTGAAGACACAAGCTTACTGAGATATAATACTGAGTTTTTGTCTTAGTTACTTTCTATTGCTGTGAAAAGACACTAAGGAAGGCAGCTTACAGAAGAGGGTTTTTATTTGGTGTTTACAGTTTCAGAGGGTTAAAGTCTATGACCATCTAGTGGGGAAGATGGCAGCAGGCAGGTATGAATGGCCCTGGATTGGTAATCAGTGTCTCAGATCTTATATTTGGATTCATAAGCAGAATGCAGAAGAGAGTTAATTGGTATTGATGGTGGGCTTTTAAAACCTCAAAGCCTGCCCCAAGTGATGCACCTCCTCCAACAGACCATACCTCCTAATCTCTCCAACCAACTAGAGACAGAGAATTCAAATATATGAGCCTGTGGGGTCCATTCCCATTGACTCCACTAGACTGTTCCGAAGGCGATATTTGAGAAGACCTTGCAGCCTGTGCATAGTATATTCACCAAGCATTTTGAAAAAGGAACTGTTACTGTACAGGAAAATAGTAGAAAACATTGACAAGCTTTTCAGGTCTGAAAGACAGACCCAAGCCAAATAAAAGGAAAAAAAAATCTACATAGATCTTAGCTTTGTACTTGTGACTCTACTGTTACTAGCAGCAACCGCTATAATATTTGCACAAAACTGAGAACCTGTGACAGTCCAAAAATGCCAAGAAGACTTGAGCAATGGGACTAACAAATGGCTAAGTGGGTAAAAATGCTTGTTACCAAGTGTGAAGACCTGAGTTCAACCGCCATCATCAACTGTTAGAAGCAGTTAACTGACTCCAGAAAGTTGGGCTCTACTTCCCCATATACACAGTGCACCGCATGCACATTCATGCATCTGCATGAGCACACACTGAAACATGCTCACATACATGCACAGTAATAAAAAAAACAGGTAAGAAAATAAATATATAGGCCTCAGCCATACACAAAGAACTAGAGGCAATAAAGTAATGTTTAGAGAGGGATACATAGTCTTCCTCGGGCAAGAGAGCAGTTATTGATTATCCAATACCAAATGGTAAGCCTTAAAAACATACAATTAACATAAAGACTGAGAAGGTTGTATTTATTCATTTAGGAATTTATATGTATGCATATATGTGTGTATGTGTGTGTGACATATATATATCACAATGAAATATATATCACATATATATATGAAATATGAAATATGATATATATTTCATATATATATCACATATCTATATATCACAATGAAAAAGGAGGTTGTATGAGAGGGTTTGGAAGAAGGGAAGGAAGGGAGAAATGATGTAATAATAATTTCAAAAAATTTCAAAAAAGAAATACGTTAAGTAATAATTTTGTAGCTCTACCATTGTATTTAAACAATTTTGTAATGTTTTAAATCAAAATGGACTTTTGTAATTTTTTTTGCATTGCAAATTGTTTAAAATGAGATGTTAAACTGTTAGAAATAACCTATTTTATCTCTTCTTTCAACAAATAGAAGACATGATGACTCTGTAATATTTTATATGAGATGGATTGCTAAAACCAAAATAAATATTAAAAGAAAGTAACATTTAAATGACTATGGAATGTAATTAATAATAATGTATGAGGATGTATTTGTGATGAGTGTAGCATAGAGAAGTGAGGTCAGGGTAGATGTGCATAAGGAAATCATCCTGCCAATGAACTTTATTGTATAAGTAAAACTTTCACAAAGTTAGACATTCAGTCCTAAAACTATTTATTATCTTTTAATATTTCAGTAATATGCTATCCTTAATTATTTTGGGAAATATATAGACTTGTTTAAAGGAATATGTAATATTTTGTTTTTATATTAATGAGAGGTGACACTGAAGATCCATATGAGGATAATCAAATAATCTGAATATTTAAATTGGATAATCTTCACAACTCAAGACATCATTTATTTCTCATATTCCTCTTGTCATGATAAAATATACCCTAGAGTTTGACTTTGTTTTCATTTAATTTGGCATCGGCTCATACTAAGTATTATTATTCATATACATACACTTCACTGCATGAGATGGTGGATATAAATGATGCACATCCTGGTCTATGACCTCCAAACTTTTATAGGCTAATGTAACAGTAGGCAAGAGATATTACACCACAGGGTGATTGATAGTCTGAGGATAGCGACAATTTATAACAATAGTGTAATAAAGAGAATTTTTGCAGAGAAAATGATTTTGCTTTAGATCATAAGACATTGTTAGCAGGAGTTCAGTCCAGTTATATAAGTGAAGAGTTTTTCTTTTAATACTGATAAATATCACACGGATTTTCTCTTATTACAAATATTGTCATTATTTCCTGTAGTATTTCATATATAAATACATGAAATATTTTAAAATAAGTTAGTCAATTTAAACATGTCAAATTATAATGCTATTACAGTAATGTATTTCCATTTTAGCTCAAATATATTTGTATTAAATATAGAATGTGGATAAATTAAATTGCAATTTAATATCATAGGCAGAATTATGGTGAACTGTTTCACATCACAGAATATAGACTTTCCTTTCTTTGTGTTTTAATATGTATGTTTAATGTGTGCGTGTGTATGTGTGTGTGTGCACGTGTGTTCCTGTGCAGGAGTGCAAATGCCCTTTAAATCCAATGGATTCAAATCCTCCTCCAGCCAGAATTACAGGTAGTTTGGATCTACTTGACATTGATGTTGGGGGGAAAAAAGTAAAAAAACATTTTACCATACTTTTAAATTAGCCCACAAACTGATGATTTCTATTTTCAATTAACGGCCATGCATGCATACAACATATTTTGATCATTTAATTTAATAATTTAATTTAATTATCCTCCATTCTTCACCCTCTAATTTCTGCCCTCTCATCCCACTATTTTTTTAAGTAATTTTGCTAATAATGTTGACTCTACTTTCATTTCCACAAATAAGTCATTCCTCAATCTATGTCATTTGAGTTGTGCCAGACCATTAACACCATTTACGTGTTCACCCAGGCACAAAACAATCCTCCATCCTCAAAACGGGGTAAAAGCTACTTGCTATATAGAGGCTCTGAGGGGTAGAGGGATGGTTCATAGTTAGAAGAACAATGTTTGAATGTTGTTTAATTTATGCAGATTTGAGTTAGAGTGAGCATCATTCTTTGTTTCTACTATTCTCTCTCCTCCTCTGAAACTGTATTTATTCTATAAAGTTGCATTTTATGAGCAAAATATTTCAGTAAATGCTTCATCCTGATCATGACTTTTTAAAAATGTTATGACTAATGATTAAACAAATTTCTGTGGTAATGTCATCATTTATTTTCTCATAAGTTACATGATTGAATCCGCTTATGTTAACTATCTAGCCTGTGTATTAAAATAACTATGAATTCTCAAAACAAAACTGAGACTGATAATATCAGTGTACTACAATAAAATCTCACAGACTGAAAAAAGAGTATGCATGTGGTAAACAGACATACATGTAGATGAAACAGCCATAATCATAAAAATAAAATAAGTAAATGTAAAAGAAGTTGTCTCTCAGGACAGCTCAGTCTGAAAACATATTGTTTTATACAATATGGAGTAACTTAGGACGTGTTTATCTGATCTCATTATTCTTTCTGGTCTCTATCTCCTGTGAAATATCAGTAACCCTCTGCCATCCCTTACTGGAGGATTTTCCTCAGCACAGAAGTCAGAAAAAAGAATCCAAGCTACTATGGACTGGAATCTCTGAAGAAGAAAAAAAAAAGATGAACCAAAATAAATATTTCTTTCCTTAAGTTGTTTTTCTCAAGTAATGCTTTGTTCTAGTGATGAAAGTTTGAGTAAGAAAAATTGGTATGGATAAGCGAATCACTGCTGTAACCATACTTGGCCATAGACTTCGTGAGCCTGTGGAACAGGTTAGGGAGAGGACGTTGGAAAATCTTGAAGATAAATTCTAGGAAATGCTTAGAATGATATAAAGAGCTAAATGGGTGATCTGGTTAAGGCTCAGGAGAGAAGAATGATGATAGGAGTGTAAAGATATGGTATTTATAGTGAGTTTCAGGCCAGGCAACATTATATAGTGAAACCCCAAGATCTTGTCCCAAAAAGTAAAATGGTACACTCAATTTTTAATTTTATATATATATATATGTTATATATATATGCACATATGTACATGCATGCATACATACATACATATATACATACATTGCTGGCATGATGGATCAGAGATTAGGAGAACAGATTGTTCTTTCTGAGAACCCAAGTTGGTCCGCAGGACCCATGTCAGGCAAATCACAATTTCCTATTAAACCAACTCCAGGACTCCAGCACCTCAAGTTTCCATGTGCACACACCTGTACTCCCATGCACATAACCACACATAGAAATACATAATGAAAATTGATAAAAATTCGAAAGGGCCAATCAATTTCAATTGGGGAAATAAGCAAGATGCCTTGAGGATACTTCAAAAATGAGAAAGACTTTGACTCCTGCAGCCTGAGGACAAGAAAAAGAATAATTCGTTTGAAAGACTGCAACAGCAAGTAGATCCGTGATAACCTGGAGATTCCCAGTGTCTTCCTAATCTCAAATATCTAGGTACTATGAAGGTGCTACAACTGTGTTTCAACATTTCTGGATATCACTTGAGCTGGTAACTGACCTTGGCATCATCCATGTGATGTATGTAATTTTGCAAATATGCAGAAAATAAGAAGCAAGTTGTCATAGGGTCTTCCCTCCAGATATCAAAGGAAGGCTAGTGAGCCTACGGAGCCTGTGGCAAGGTTAGAATCCCTTTACTATCTTGAGTATGTTGTCACAGTGTTACTAATATGGTGCCTATACGTCATCTCTCAATAAGACTAAAATTATAAAATCATTTAATAACTAGTAAGTACACACTAAAAATGATTCAACGGCAGACTGAAACAAAATAAAGACTAATACTAGCATCTAATTTTGGCTTATATGAGTCCCCTTTATAAGAAAACTTGTTTCTTTTTGTGAACTTTTGAAATTTATCCACTAAAATACTACTTATTTTAAAGATTTCTTTATTTTCTTTTAATTTATGTATGTGTGTATGTATCTGCTTGAGTTCATATGTACAATGTCCAAGCAAGTGTCTGCAGTATCCATAAGAGGACATTGAGTTCATTAGACCTGAAGTTACAGTTGGTTGTGAGTCACCATGTAGGTACTAGGAACATCATTTATGTTTTTTGCAGGAACTGTAAATCCTCTTAAATGCTTAGCCATCTCTAACTCCAATATAATTTATTTTATATTTTTAGTTAAATCACATTTGAAAAAAAACATATATGCATTGATAAAATTTCTTCAATAAACTTCAAAAGCATTATTTATTTATTTAATTTATTGTGTGAGTGTACATGTGCAAACATGTTTCTGTTACACAGCATGTGTGTGATTTTAAGAGTACAATTTGTGAGAGTCAATTTTGTTCATGTGCTATGTGGGCTCAGGGGTGGTATTGAGACCATCAGGAAAGGTAGAAAGCACTTTTATTAACAGCCATCTTGCTGGCCCTTCAATAACCAAAGATGAATGGAGAATGCTACTCCAGTGCTTTTTAAAATGGTGACTACCCTAAAACTGTCATCACAGAGCCTTCATCCAGTAATTGATGGAAGCAGATGCAGAGATCCACAACCAAACACTGGGCAGAGTTGTGGGACTCCTGAAGAAAGAGAGTCTTAGCTGGGGTCCTCCTTGTGGATTCCTGGGAATTTCTTTAGCATCAGGTTTCTCCCTTGCCCATAATGGCTCCCTCTATCAAAATATCTCTTTCATTGCTCTCCCTCTATGGCCCTCTTCCAACTTGGCCCTCTCATTCCCTCATGTTCCCCTCCCCCATACCCTCCCTTCAACCCTCCCCTCCTAGTTTACCCAGGAGATCTACTATTTCCCCTTTCTAGGCCCTCCATGCCTGTCCCTTTTATGGTCCTCCCTTCTACCTAGCTTCTCTAGGTTTGTGGATTGTATCTTGGTTATCCTTTGTTTTGTGTCTAATATCCACTTATGAGTAAGTACATACCATGTTTGTCTTCCTGGGTCTGGGTTATCTAACTCAGGATGACTTTTTCTAGTTCCATCCATTTGCCTACAAATTTCATGATGTCATTGTTTTACTGCAATACTCCATTGTATAAGTGTACCACATTTGCTTTATCCATTTTTCGGTTGAGGGGCATCTAGGTTGTTTCCAGATTATGGCTATTATGAATAATGCTGCTATGAACATAGTTGAGCATGTGTCCTTGTGTTATGATTGAGCATCTTTTGGGTATATGCCTCCTTGCAACACTGGAGAGGATACCCGAACTGGCCTTCCCCTGTAATCAGATTAGTGACTATTCTAATGGCCATCATAGAACCTACATCCAGTAACTAATGGAAGCAGATGCATTGATCCACAGCTAAGGACTGAGCTGAGCTCCTGGAGATCAGCTGAAGAGAAGGAGGAGGGATCACATTAGCAAGGGGGGTCAAGATTATGATGGAGAAAACCACAGAGACAGCTGACCTGAGCTAGTGGGAGCTGTCAGACTTTGGATTGACAGCTGGGGAAGCTGCCTGGGCCAAAATAATCCTTCTGAATGTGGCTGACAGTTGTGTGGCTTGATCTGTTTGTGGGGTCCCTGGCAGTGGGACCAGGACTTATCCTAGGTGCTTCAACTAGCTTTTTGGAGTCCATTTCTTATGGTGGGATACCTTGCTCAGCTTTCATGGGGGGTGGGGGTGACGGCTAGACCCTGCCTCACCTTGGTATGCCAGACTTTGTTGACTACCCAAGGGTGACCTTACCCCATCTGAGCAGTGGATGGTGTTATGTCCAGATCATGGGGACACCTCCCCCAAAGACCCCCACAGAGACTAAATCACATATATAAAAGCAAGGATCCTTTATTTAAAGCTCAGAACTTGGTGTCTCTATTTGTCTGTCCGATGCAGTGATGAGAGCAGAGAGCCTGGAGCCTGGGCAGGGTAGAATTTTTATCATAGCAGAGGTTGGGGTAAGGGGATTTCCAGGGTTCAGGACCCTGATTGGCTGGCATTTGTCTAGGAGATAGATGTGTGCTGGGAATGTTTGTAATGTCAAGTATTTCCCCTTAGATGCTGGCCCTCCCTGGGTAGGGTCAGCTTTATAGCCTTTCCTGGATCCAGTTGCTACCTGCCAGTAAGCCTGTCACAGAAGCTGTGTCAGGGCCTCTAAGCCTGTCATAGCTGCTGTGTGGTCAAGCTGTTTTGGCCACCCCACAGATGGGTTGTGGGATGGGGGTTATGTTGGAGGAGGCGGGAGAGGGGAAGGAAGGGAAAACTGGGGTTAGTATGTAAAATGTAAAAAATATTTTTTTAAATTTTTTTTCACAAAAGAAAAGAAAGGATTGTACAAGCCATGGAGATCAAGGTCATGACAGTGAAACCCACAGAGACAACTGACCTGAGCTCACAGGGACATGTGAACTCTGAATCAACACTTAGGGTGCCTGCATGGGACCAATTTAGGCCCTCTGCCTGTGTGTTACAGTTGCTAGCTTGGTCTGTTTGTAAGGCTCCTAGAGGTGAGATCAGGACCTGTCCCTGGTGCTTAGCTGGCTTTTGGGAATCTGTTCCCCAGGCTGGATTACCTCACCAAACCCAGTCTTTATGCGGTGGGGAGGAGCTCTGTCCTGGCTCAATTTGCTATGCCCTGCTTTGTTCAACCCTTGGGAGGCCTGCCCCTTTCTGAATGGAGACAGAGGAGGAGTGGAAGGGAGGTGGGGTAGAAGGGCATAGGGGAGGGAGAGAACTAGAGGAGAGGAGGGAGGGGAAACCGTGGTTGGTATGTAAAACACATTTTTTAAAAAGTTAATTAAATAAATTTTAAAAAATAACAAAATTTAGAAAAAAATTCAATATAAAATAAGTCTTAGCTGTGAAAACACTTACGAACGTTAAACAGAAACTGATGGTACCAGTTGGAAGACATTTTTCAGTTGGAAACTCTCCATCTTCACACACCAGCAACTGAAATAACACATTTCAGCAGTACTCACAGGAGTTGGATCGCAAATGTTCAATCAATTCTATTGATGATACAATGTATCTTAGAGTTTTTTCACCCCAGAAAATACTACCTAAATAAAAGGATTCTAACAGAAAGAAAAAAAGAGAGAGATTTCAGTCCTCTAGGAGTTTTCTCTGTGATATTGAATCTTTCTGCATTTGGGCATATTTTGGAGACTCAGTTTCCTTGCTCTATGAACTTTGGTGTTTTGGAACTTGCTTTGACAATCAGTTACTAGTGGAAACAAGAATTACAATTGCAAGAGTGAAACATTCAGAGAATCTTACTTCAAGCGTGGAGGTACATTTTCTGAAGTAGTAAGTAAAAAGTCCCACTGGCATGCAAGAATAATACAATTTTCAGTGAAACCACCAGTATACTAGGGCTGTTTTTATAACACATTACATAGCCTCTTTTTACTTCTACAAGGAATTACTCTATAGGAAAAAATGAATTTCTTTCAAGTAAAACTCAGTAACTATAATTGAAAGATAACAATATGAAAATAAACAAGTGAAAAATGTATTTATGAAACTTAGGATATAATGCTTTTCACCTTAGTGTGGGGCATTGGGTACTTGCTATGTGTGATAACCTGGTTGATGACTATAATTAATAAAGATTCTACCTAAGATAATGCATAAGGGAGAAAAAGATTTAATTTTATTAGTTTAGTATTGATAATATTGGTTGTATTTAGTTTAACCTAACAAGGTTTAATAAGATCTTGATGAAGTTGGACAAATACCTCAAGACAACATACAGCGAATGAAGCATTGGCCAGATGTTTTATTGGTGACTAGAGGAAAAATAAGAACAGAATGCCTGCCTGAGATCAGAAAGAAGTAACTTAGAGGTCTTTGAGCACAGACTGAATAATATGATGGACTCTAACATCTCTAGAGAGAAATTTAAGCATGGAGGAAGCAAACAAGTTTTCACGACCACAAATGAGCAAAATGCATTCTGCTCAAAGATGTGCTCTTCTTGGCATTGTTACATATTTTCCAAAACAATATGATTCTATATGTAATTTCTATAATACTTCAGTTACTAACTAAATTGAGTTATAAATTCTCATTTGTCTGGCTTTTCCTTCTCCATTAAAAAAAAAAGACATCTTTTAAAGTGAAAAAGAATGATTATTTAATTCCTGCTTCAGCCTTTGCAAATGTAGCAAAATAAAAAAACAAACCTGCAGAATAAAGTAGAAATAAATGTTATAGTCATTAAGACTAAAATGCCAGTTCTTTTTCAATTTAGAAGGAAAGTATCAAATGCATATTAAAAACTTATCTTTGGTTTATTGATTTGGTAAGTATTTATTAAACACCTGCTGGTTTGAGGATGTTGTTTTATACAATAGAAGTACATTACAGCACAATTATTCCCTAGAAGAATATTATGGTGGTAATGGGAGTGAAAAATAAGCACAATATATTCATTACTCAAGAGTGGTTTGCATCAGGAAAGAGAATAAAATGAGTGTAAATGATTTCTCAAAAACTAGTCACAGAAATTGAGTGGAGAAAGATTTCTCAACAGATAAATTATGCTCACGGTTAAGAGAAAAATATTGCTGATGGAAAACAGACTATGAAAACAATAGGTAGTACATTTCACAAACAATTAAAGTATGCTTTAATATGAGCCACAGAAGGGGTAGAGGAAGCAAGGGTTGAATTTTAAATTACCGGAAACTTGACCAGAAAGACTTTAGGTCGCCATGTGCTCCTCTTTTGACTGATTTCTTGACTGATTGTGATTTATCAATTGATTGTTTATTTTGCTGTACAAATGATGATCTCTATAACTCCTTGAGAAATGCCCAAAATCTCAACATTCTCCATCAGAAATGCTTGCTCAGCATGTTCATCACCACTTTGTATACAACAACCAGGAAATGGAAATAACCTAAGTGCCTCTCAGCTGATGCTTGGGTAATTTTTTGAATGTGCTTTCCAACACAATCAATGGATCTAAATGATTATATATCATGATACCAATAAGTGTCACAAACAATGACACTATTTGTGTCTCTTTCCCAGAATTTTGTACATCTATTACCTTACTATTGGATTAGTTTGTTAATATTTCTCTAATATCCATGATACTTAAAAATATGATGCAGTGCTAACCTTTAGAGGATAATTTTATTATTCATTCAGTGGTAAGCATTGGATAGAAATAAAAAGTCAACATGTACCCCAAATTCTATTTTCATGCTACAAATATTCAAACATTCTGAAAATTGCTTATTTAAGAAGATGTTTGCATTGCAAATCCCCAACTATTATCCCGAAGCCTGTTTAAATTTTTAATAATCACAGAGATTGACACCAAAAATCTCTCCTGGTATAATTTATTTTCTTCCTAGCATTTATGCAAAGATAATGGGGGATTTACATCTCACATATGTCCATATCAAAGCAAATATTTTACTTTAGAGAATGTGTAAATCCTGATACACATGGAAATCACCACAGTCACAAAATTTAATAATGATATTTCTTAGTAATATCATGAACACACACACATACACATTTGTCAACAGAAATTTACATGGAAATTTCAGTGCAGTGTTTTATTTTTGTTAGAAAGGAATAAATGATTCCCAGCTCAAAGCAACAGAGATAGACATGTCTAGATATTTTATTCCATATGACTGGTATCGGCTGGAGGATCATTTATAGCAGATAAAGGCATAGACATACCTAAAAAGTAACAAAAGTTTAAAAAATGTATCTTCAAAGCAATATTCTTTTTTTTTTTTTCGAGACAGGGTTTCTCTGTGTAGTTTTGGTGCCTGTCCTGGATCTCGCTCTGTAGACCAGGCTGGCCTTGAACTCACAGAGATCCCCCTGGCTCTGCCTCCCAAGTGCTGGGATGAAAGGCATGTGCCATCACCACCTGGATCAAAGCAATATTCTTAACAAATTTATAAACACACACAGAAAATTACAGTAAAACTTAATCTTCATCTTCATATATATAGAGAGACATATACATGTGTGTATGTGTATATATAGATATAGGTACAGATATTCTTCATTCATATTTGTATACACATTTTTGAGGAACAAAATTGTAATTCTTTCAAATTACATAAAATTAGTATTATCATAGAGAATTTTATATTTGTAAGAAATATTATACTTATATTGTAAAACATTACAAACATTTTTTGTAAAGCAATTAGATATTTGTATTAGGGTTCTCTAGAGTAACACAAGTTATAGAATGAATATACATATATATATATATATATATTCCTTCATATACATACACACACACACACACACACACAGAGGATTTATTAGCATGACTTACTGGCTACAATCCAGCTAATCCAATAATTACTGGCTGTGAATGGAAAGTCCAAGAATCCAGAAGTTGCTCATCTCATGAAGCTGGACATGTTAGCTGGTCTTCATTATATGCTGCAATCCCAAAGAAGTAGATACTAAGGCCTGTGAAGGAATGGAGTTGCTAGCAAGGTGAGGATAAGCAGGTAAAATGCAAAAGCTTAAATGTTCCATGTCCTTATACAGGTTTCCAGCAGAAAGTATAGCCTATATTAAAAGTATGACTTCTCAACTCAAAATCCAGATTAGAAATGGATCTTCCTACTTTAAATTAAGCAAAAATTCTTCAATGTAGTGGCAACCATTTTTGGATTTTAGTTAATTCCAGATGTAGTCAATTTGACAACCAGGAATATCCATGTCAAATCTGCCCCTTGTCAATTTGGCACATAATCATATCTCCATTTGCCACAGTTAATTCCAAATGAAAACAATAACCAGAACATAATAATACATAAACATAATATAACTATCCCACATAAAATCACAAATACATTTTATATTTATCCAGGTCATAATTACATCAAACATGATATTACTATCCCTCATACAACCACAAATACATTTCAAATCGAGAATAGGTGGCAATATCCCTTGAACGACATTCTTTTAGTTTCTCAAATTTAATACTATAACCATTGATATTTTCTTAATTGGTGTTACATTGCATGTTAAAAAAAATGAAAGAAAACACAAATATCTGTACAAATGAATTTTTACAAAATATAACAGAAACATTCCTGTCAACTATAATCCTCATTTTTGCAACTGGTCATATGTCTTTAGTTGGTATTAATAATGACCTTCCTCTACTACCCATTCTGTGTTTTCTCCACTTTCCACAAGAACATCAGCAGGTTTTGGCTCTCCCTGAAGCAGTAGGCCATACCTTCATTCCTGAAGGGTCTGTACCCTTGGCCATCCTGCCTGGATTAGGCTGTGGCAGTTTCTGATTGACTTTAATAATAGGAAATGGTAGTGCCAAGTGTTGCCCTAGAGGATCTCTTTCACACATAACCTTTCCTACTTTCACTGTAGA
Organism: Peromyscus aztecus; assembly: GCA_902168405.1. Lineage (NCBI taxonomy): Eukaryota > Metazoa > Chordata > Mammalia > Rodentia > Cricetidae > Peromyscus > Peromyscus aztecus. The sequence continues at coordinate 33,310 of CABHPQ010175239.1, read as the reverse complement.
GAAACAGTCTAGTTTCCCAATGATAATCTGTATCAATCACCCCTCTGAACCCTGTTATTCCCTTCATAGCTCATTGTTTTAAGGGCATTAGAAGCCTAAAGTCTGAATTTCCAGTTCAGTGGAAGGTTTGTTGTGGCTCCTGGCCATAGCACTCCCCAGTCCGGAACCAAAACTTAGAGGCCAGCAGAACTTGAGGTCATGAGAAAGAGCACAGGATCTTTCCTAGTGGGTTACTGGGGGTGATAGTGAGTGGAACTACATCCTTTTCTACCCATTGGTCCTGGATCTATTGAGTCTGACTATTGGAAAAACAGTACTATATATTGGATGCTGACTCAAAGCATATACCTTGTGGAGAAACCGACCCTAGCCCCATCGATGCTGCTATCATTGAATTGGTGTCTTAACTGTGTCTAGAAAAGGCCTCTCCATCTTTTTATCGGGCCAGCTACTTCAGGATGATGGGGAACATGGCAAGACCAGTGGATTCCATGATTGTAAGCCCATTGTCAGAAGCAATACTGCTCCAGTCGGACAAAGCGTTGTCCTTTCTACAGAGGAAGTCGTCCAAGGAAGCTAACCTGTCACTAGGTTGCTGGCTGGTCACCCCCAGGAATGGTGCCACATATGGTGCTCAGTGTTGGTCTCTGCTATTGGCAGTTCTAGGACTTAGCAGCATCTGCGGCCACATCAACCTTGATAAGTGTAAGTTCATGTTGTTGAGCTTGTATAAGACATTGACACTCTCACTATGACCACTTTGTTCATTGTTGAAAGGGTATAGGCGCTGGTGGCTGGTACTGGATACTGCGGCAACACTGGTTTGGTCAGCGGCAGAAAGGTCACAGTCACAACAGAACCCAGTGGTACCTTTTGGAGCTTTATTAGGAGGAGAAAGAGAGAGATAGAGAGACAGAGACAGAGACAAAGAGACAGAGAGGAGAGACAGAGACAGAGAGAGTCTGAGAGACACAGAGAGAGATAGAGACTGAGAGAGCAAGATGCAGAGAGAGAGTATGGGGGTGCAGTCCAGCTCTTAGGCTGGGCTGAAGTCAGCCACTGATGATGTAATAAGGTGCCAGACAAGACCCGAAGCTGAACATATATAGAATACTTACAATTGTTCCGTTGGGCAATAACAAGGATGGCTGGAATATGAGTCTGGCTGTTCACAGGTCATTCTATCTATTTGATTATTGAACACCCCTGCTGCTGAAGTCAATCTTTGATGGACATTTACATAGGATACACATATTTTAACATCCTTCACTCATTTGGAGAGATCAGTCCATATACTTCTTCCCCATGTGCCTTCCTCACCAATTTTTCATTCATAATCTTCCCAAGTCCCTGCCCATACAGCCAATCCATTACCTAGAGCCCAAAAATTAGTGAACAATCACACATCTTGAAATTTCTCATTCAAGACAAAATATATGATTATGTGTACTGCACCAAGTTTTGCCTGTTGTGAAGATTTCCCCTTACTGGTGTCTCTCAGGATTGTCCTAGAAAGGGGTTGCAATGCCATAGCTGTCTACTTCCTGATGGCCCTTTCATAAAGAGAAGAACAATCAATAAAGCAGGCTCTAGTCTTCTCTTTCTCAGTCAACTGATCATAGGGATATAGGTGCATATTTAGGGGCAGGCACCATTGTCATGGGGATATAAATCATAGACATTTGATTACTGTAGACGAAGTTCTAAACAGTCTTAGTAAAAAGAAACACAGAGCCAAACACAGGTAAATAGCCAAAGAGATCAATGAGTCATGACTACCTTATCTTACCACCTTGCCAACATTGCTTTCCCAGAGAGAGAGAGAGAGACCTTCTTCCTGTGTGACTTATGTTTTATTGCTTTCCTGTTCTGCCTTCTCATTGGTTCTAAGCCCAGCCACATGACTTCCTCATCACTGCCTGTCTATACAGACCTCCAGGTCTCTATGGTTGGTACTGGGATTAAAGGCTCGTCTCACCACACTTGGCTGTGTCCTTGACCACACAGAGACTCTGCCTGCCATGTGATCGGATAAGGGTGTGTGCTACCACTGCCTGACTGACTGTTGTTTCTGGCTTGCTATGACCTCTGATCTCCAGGCAAACTTTATTTATTAACATACAAATAAAATCACATTTCAGCACAAATAAAATATCACCATAGCTCACTTTCTTCATATAACTTGTTTGCACCTTCAGGACCTGCTTGGACCCAATTACAATAGATTCCTGCTAGGAATGTCCTACTTCATGACTTTGTGGGTCAGATAACATGGAGCTCATGATGGGCAACCCAAATTTCATGGTAACTTGGTGGCCCTTTGTCAAATGTTCAGTTTCCACTAAGGTTCAAGAGCATGCAAAAATTATCTTTCAAAGAAAGAACAGTTATCTGCAGATAATGTTAGAGCCAAGCTCCAAAATTCCAAAGGTCTTTTCTGTGATTCACCTAAAGGGGCCAGCCAAAGGCTCCAAACAGCATCCCTATCTCCACTGTCCCTTCAAATACCATTAGATCTATTTGATCAGATGTGGCAAAAGGTAGAGAAGCTTTCCCAGTAACCTGGATTAGATGGAAAGCATTCTCCTGTTCCAGACCCCACACAATGTTAACTAACTAACTGACCTCCATAAAACCCTACTTTTACTGGAGGGCCACAATGTTTCTTGGAACCTCCCTTGTTTCTTGTTTCCTTTCTCCTCTTGTATAGTTAGTTACCTTTGTAAAAGGTGATAGGTCCCTCTAGGGTAGGACTGGAGAAAGGCTAACAGTAAGCTTTTAGGTATTATATCATGGTCCTTCCTCTGGGGAATCTGGCCACTACTTCATTCTAGAAGTTCTGGGTCTGCTAACTGGCTCAAGTGTGGAAATTGATTCAAGACCTGAGATTTCCTTTGGGCATGATCCAATGTAGCCATTCTTTCATTTGTTTGATTTTTTTCACTTATATAGATCAAACGAAAATTCAGTAAGTTTTTTTTTTTTTAATCTATTTCATGCCTGGAAACACTATGGTTGACTTATTAGCTAGTACCAAAGATTTATATGAGTAATGACACCATGAAATTCCTTTCGTCTGTGCTGACTGCTACAGGCTAGGTCATTATGAACACTGGTATGTCTCTGCTGCCTATTACAATAGCATGATCATCTTGTCTTTGGCAATTCAGTATTGCCAGCTGGCTCCTGTTATAGCACAGGGCACAATCAAATCCATTGCATTTAATTCATCCAGCTGAGAAGCAACATCTCCAACACCAAGGTCTGGCACAAGGAAAAGAGCACCAAGAAAACTCTTCAAATGTGCTGGCACTCTTCTCACCATTTTGTGCCTTATGGGGTTAGTAAGAGACTTGTCTTCTAGGCCTACCTATTGTGGAGGATTTGCTTTTTTACAGAGTGTACACACTAAAGCATTGCAATTTCCTTGAGCCTTAAAATCCCTTCATCACTACTAAAACAAGGGATTTCAGGAATCTCCAACTCTTTTTCAGTAGGCTATCTTTTGAGAAATGCTTCAGCCGATCATGTTAAAAAACAACAACAACAACAACAACAAAAAAGAACTTTAACAACTTTTTAAATGTGTGAGATTCCATATTAAACCTAGAGTCCCCACTCAGATGGCTCATATCAATAAACACAGCATGATCTAGTTTTATGCTCTTCCCCCATTATCAGACACTCTTAAAATCCATTCCCACACATATTAACCAGACTTCTGTTTGAATGAATTAGAAAACCCATTGAGCTTTTTAGTAGTGTAATGTATCTTCTCATGGCCTATATTTTCTACCTCTCCTCTCTGAGACTGCTTTGCCTTAAATCTGGTTATGGGTCAAGAGGCAATTATTATTTTTAAAGATTTATTTATTTATTATTTATACAATGTTCCACCTGCGTATATGCCTGCAAGCCAGAAGAGGGCACTAGATCTCATTACAGCTGGTTATGAGCCAACTTGTGGTTGCTGGGAATTGAACTCAGGACCTCTGGAAGAGCGGTCAGTGCTCTTAACCTCAGAGCCCTCTCTCTAGATCCAAGAGGCAACTATTGGTGGGTCCTAAGAGATATCAGTCTTGTTTTGCCTGAAATTTACTTCAGTGGTCACTGCTGGGTTGGCAGACAATGAAGGATTAATTGAAGGTGAAAAGGACGATGTGTAAGGTGGCGGGAAGGTAAGGGTGAAAAGACTGCTGAGTGTGGAAAGACTATTTCCTCAAGTGAGATAAGCCCTTGAGAACCTGAGAGTCCAAAATTCTCAGCTTCAGTGGAGTCTTCCCACGCATCCCCACCCCAAGTCACAGAATCCCATTCTTTATCAATTATGACCTTACTTTAACCTCCCAGACCCTCTAAGACTGGGACTTGAATTTTTGTTGTAATTTAACCAAATTTATAATGAGGATTTTGGTTTGCTTTTTTTTTAACCACTTGAGTTCTGGGGCTGCTGGAGAGAAGATCTTCTTCCAAGGGCACACTTAGAAATGAAACCTTTAGACTGTTTAAGCACATCTGGGGCCAGTCAATTTTATCACTAAGTTCACTGTTGTCCTTCACCATATTCAAAGATACTCAAAGTTGGTTAATTTTATCATAGAGTGCAGTCCTATCCTTTGCCTTTTTTTCAGAGATACTAATTAGAACCAACCAGCATCATACTTTTTCATATTTTTCCATATTATCAGAAGCCTTGATATAAATTCACCAAATACATTGCCATCCACAAACGGTAAATCAGAATAATCAAATGAATTCATTGCCTCACATTTGTAAAATAGTTAACACCATGGGCTTTTAGTATTCTCTGAGCTTGTAAGAGAGAATTCAGTAACTGGAGAGGTTTCATTACTTGTAGGTGCTGGCAAATTGGAAAGCTCTTTCTAGATACTTAATATATACATCTGTATATCTCTCTTGCTCTAGGACCACTTCTGTTACCCAAATATGTATTAGTCAATGTTATCTAGAGTAATAGAACTTATTACTGGCTGGGAATGGAAAGTCCGAGAATCCAGAAGTGTCTCTGTCCACAGGGCTAGATGTCACAGCTAGTCTTCAGTGTATGCCGCAATCCCAAAGAAATACGCTATAATATCAGTGGAGAAATGGAGGTGCTTGCAAGGTGAGGAGGGCAAGCAAGCAAAGAGTAAAAGCTTCCTTCTTCCTTGTCCTGATATAGGCTGCCAGTAGAATGTGTGGCCCAGGTTAAACATATGTATAACCATCTCAAGATTTACAAGATTTACAATTGGATCTTCCTACTTCATAATAAACAAAGAAAATTCCTTCAATGGGGTGTCCCCAGTTTTTAGATTTTAGTTAATTCCAGATGTTGACAATCAAGAGTAGACATCACAATATTCTATGACTATAATATCATTTTTTACCAGTTATCTGTTACCATTATATTGCATCACAGCAAACTGCTCCACAGAAGAGTGTCTTAAAACAGTTGTGAAATATGGCTTTGAAAATGAGGACTAAGAAATTCATCTAGTCAGTTTCTGGTTACATCTGTGCTCTGACATGTCTTAGAATACCTGGCTTCTCTCTAGGCTATCAGGCACCTGGGGTTTTACTGGCTATTGGCTATAATAAATTGGGTCTGTTTTATGTTCTATCAGTTGTCTTAGTAGATCAATAGAAAACACATCATTTGTAAATAAAAACAGAATCAAAATATGGGGAATATTCTATGTGTTCCAAGATAACAGAGATGGTAATATTTTGAAAGATATACATATATATCAGTTTCAAAGATACATATATGAGTACAACTAGTAGTATATTTTACATACTAAAACAACATTGTCTTTTTTTTTGAAACAATGTTTCTCTGTGTAACAGTCCTGGCTATCCTGGAACTCACTTTTTAGACCAGGCTGACCTTGAACTCAAAGAGATCCTTCTGCTTCTGGCTCCCAAGTACTGCGATTAAAGACATGCACCACCACTGCCTGGCTCTTTTACTCCTTATAAATTTATTCTCTCATATATTACATCCTGGATACAGTTTCCCCACCTCCTCCCCATGTCCCTTCTCCCTACCCCCCATCCACTCTTCCATTTCCCCTCAGAAAAGGGCAGGCCTCCCAAAGATATTAACCATGCATGACAGAAAAAGTTGCAGTTAGACTAGGTACCTCCCCCCATATTAAGACTGGATGAGGCAATCTAGTAGGAGAAAATGGGTCCCAAAAGCAAGTAAACCACCAGAAATAGCCCCCTGCTCCCTCTGTTAGGGGTCCCATAAAAACACCAAACTACACAAGTTGCTGTGGGATAATTGATCACCCTGTGAAAATCAGAGACTTTCTTAATAAAATCAACCTTGGATCATGGAGCAGAACCAGTAACTAGTTGACAGGTATTACCCATAGAGAGTACTGAGGATGCAGGAAGATGGATAGAAAAATTAACAGGAAAGAGTAGAGAGGGACTTAGAGATTCATAATCTTTTTGATCTGGGACAGGTGGAGAGATGCTCTCTTGTTGGGTCTTTGGCCATAAAGGCAGGTCAGCTAGTGCTTCTCAGCTTCTCTGCTCTAGCAGCTTTTCACCCCAACCTCTGACTCTGGAATCTTAATTAGTAAATAGAACATCTTAGATAAAAATAACATTTGGCACTCCAATGCATGGGGCAACCACACTAACGGAGAAGTCATGTCAGCCCTCACTGCCACATTCACAGCAGTTGACTACCACGAGCAGAGATTGTGGAAAGCAGGCTTAGCAACTTTCAGAACTGAGGCAGGTGCCCAATGGTGTAAAACTCTGTTCTCATGGACCCAACTGGGGCCGAGCCAGCAGCCAGGACCACATGCTAAGTGGAGCCTTGTAGTGGATGACCTGGGCGGTTAAGGCTTGGCCCACATTGTGAGAGAAGGCTGCAAGAATGCAGAAAGCCAGGTCTAGACCTAGAAAACCTCTGAATATGCTTGGATGAGCAAGAAAGTAAAGAAAATGGGTATAGACAGTCATAGAAATGATAGTTTTGAAATAACATAAAAGAGAGAGAAAAGTAATCTAAAAGGAATAAGACATGTAAGGAAGGGAAATATTTTAACACAGGAAGTTTGGATCCTCTAAAATGCTTTATTAACTTTAAATTTTTGTAAATGCTAAGGAGTAAAAAGCAACAGCTGCTAAGAGACGTTGGATTGTGAAAAAAATTGTTCAATTAAACCATCCTATGCATTTTAAGGTTGTCTTAACTTCAGAATGGGAGTCAAAAAATGTGTTGCATTGGGGGAGAGAAAATAAAAAGCTATGAGTATCTTAAAAATTAATAAAGATCGGATTTGACCCAGGGAGACCTCCTGAAAATCGTGGCTGTAGACATGAAAGGAGAAACTAAGAAAAGCTACAAGACAGTTGATGTATATTCTCATCCCTCAACATGGGAACAGCTCTAAGGCTCGAGGAGACATAACAAATCTTTTGGCTACAGATTCCTCATGTCTTAGTTTTATATGCCATACTTTCATTAGGCATGGATGGAGATTTATATGGCACTTTGTTTATGCAGCCCAAATGTGCTTATAAATTTACATATGCCTCTTATTTGCTCACACATAGAACAGAAAATCATCTTTAGCTGACTTTTGCACACCACACATTCCATGCTTGTCTTTTTGCAGATAAGAATGTGTGGGAGACCAGCCTCCACTTTTATGATCAAGGTATTCTTGAGCAGGGAGAAGTGGGAAATATTTGGATAGAAAGAGATACCTAGATGAAAAGAGGAAAGACAGAAACACAGGATAGCCCACCAGCCCATAACTTTATTCAAAAGGGCTTTTATAACAATGCCATTGGGGAAGGGCAAAAGACCTCTCCCTTGCTAGATACAGCCAAGGCCAAGTGTAGACCCTTCCAAACACCTGGTACCCAGGCCCGAGGCCCAATCATTCTTTTATGTAGTCCCCCTGGGTAAAGCCACTAGGAAGCCTAGGTGGGCTCCAAGAATTCAATGAAATTTATTCTTTCAACTTGTTATTGTTTCTTTTATTTAAAGAAATTAATTTTCTTTCTTCACCCAGTATTGATTAAGTAGTAAGCTGTTCAGTTTCTATGAGTTTGTAGGCCTTCTGCTTTTTCTGTTGTTGAAATCCAGCTTTAATACACATGGTCTGATAAGGTACAGGGCATTATTTCAATTTTTATTGCATCTGTTGAGACTGAGTATATGGACAATTTTGGAGAATGTTCTGTGAAGTGCTGGTTACAAAGTTTGTTCTTTTTATTTGGGTGAAATGTTCTGTAGATATCTGTTAGGTCAATTTGAGTCAACATCTGTTAGCTCCATTATTTCTCTGTTTACTTTTCGTTTGGATGATCTGTCCATTAGGGAGACTGGGATATTCTGGGGTATTGATGTCTCCCACAATTAATGTGTGAGATCGATGTGTGATTTAAGCTTTAGTAATGTTTCTTTTACAAATGTGGGTACCCTTGAGTTTGGGGAATAGATGTTAAGAATTGCAATGTTCTCTTGGTGGATTTTTTTTTTCTTTTGAGGAGTATGAAATGTCTTTCTCCATCTCTTTTGATTAATTTTAGGTGAAAGGTTTTTTTGTTAGAAATTAGATCAGCTTCACCAACTTGCTTCTTAGGTTCATTGTCTTGGAAAATATTTTTTTCAATGCTAAACTCTGAGACAATGCGTATTTTCTGATGTTGAGATGTGTTCCTTATATGCAGCAGAAGGATGGATCCTGCTTTTGCATCCATTCAGTTAGCTTGTGTCTTTTAATTATGGAATTGAGTTAAATGACACGGGTATCAATGACCAATAATTCTAAATACCTGTTACGTTAATGGTGGTGGTGGTGGTGGTATGTGTATGAGTGTGTATGTGTTTGTGTTTCCCTTCTTTGGGCTTTGCTTGTGTGAGATTATTTATTGCTTGTGTTTTGTGGGTATAGCTAACCTTCTTGGGTTGGAGTTTTCTTTTAGTACTTTCTCTAGGGTTGGATTTGTGGATAAGTATTGTTTAAATTTGGCTTTTTCCTGGAATAGCTTGTTTTCTCTTTCTATGATTGAAGGTTTTACTGGGTACAGTATCTAGGCTGGGTCTCTGGAGTCTAAAGGACATCTGTCCAGGCTTTCCTGGATTTCAGAATTTCCGTTGAGTAGTAGGGTATAATTTTAAACGGACTACCTGTATATGTTACTTGCTCTTTTTCCCTTGCAGTCTTGAGTATTCTTTCTTCGTTTTGAATCTTTAGCATTTCGATTATTATGTGGCAAGGGGACTTCTTTTTCTGGTCCTATCTATTTGGTGATCTGTAACATTCTTGTACATTTATAGGCATCTCCTCCTTCAGGTCAGGGCATTTTTATTCTATCATTTTGTTGAAAGTATTTTGTGGGGCTTTTTGCTGAGAATCTTCTCCTTCTTCAATTCTTTTTTGCTTTTAGGTTTGATCTTTTCATCTGGGCAGTTGTGGCACACGCCTTTAATCCCAGCACGCGGGAGGCAGAGCCAGGCGGATCTTTGTGAGTTTGAGGCTAGCCTGGTCTACAGAGCGAGATCCAGGAAAGGCACCAAGCTACACAAAGAAACCTTGTCTCAAAAAACAAAACAAAACAAAAAAACAAAGAAACAAAAGAAGGTTTGATCTTTTCATAGGGTCCCAGATTTCCTGGATGTTTTGTATCATGAACTTTTTAGATTTAAAATTTTTTTGATGAATGTAGCTATTTCTTCCATTGTATCTTCAGTGCCTGAGATTCTCTCTGTCATCTCTTATATTCTGCTGATGATGCTTGCATCTGTGGTTCTTGTCCAGATAGCTAGATTTTCCATTTTCAGAATTCCCTCTGTTTGTGTTTTCTTTATTGCTTCTATTTCCATTTTCAGATATTGAACAGTTTTATTCATTTCCTTCAACTGGTTGTTTTTCCTTGACTTCCTTTAATAGATTTATTATTTCCTCAAATTGTTTGTTGGTGTTTTCCCGAATATCCTTAATAATATTATTTATTTCCAACCTAAGGACCTCTATCTCTTCATAAAGTTGGTTTTAGAGTATTTTACTTATGCTTCTGTTATGTTGGAAGATTCAGAGCTTGCTGTAGTATGATAGCTGGGTTCTGGTGATGACACAATGCCTTGGCTATTGTTTGCTGTGTTTTCATGCTGGCCTCTATATATCTAGGTTTAGGGTAATTAGAGTTCTAGGCACTGATTTCTGAGTTTGCCTTTGTTGGATTGGCGTTTTGTTCCTTGGTTTCTTTTTCCTCTCTTGTTTTCTGGTCTGTTTGGCCTGGATTTCTTTCATTCTGTGTGTTCTCCAGTGGAGATGGGAGTGTCCACCACAGTTGGAGGGTGGAGAAAGGCATCTAGGAGGGCACAGGACTGGGGGAGGGATGCCAAGATTTTGAGTGGGGGTGTTTAGTGGGCAGCCAGCCTACCTGAATTTTACCTAGTTTGCCTAGTATCTGGTGGCGTAGGTAGTCTCTTCCCCTTTTGTAGGATGGGGCAAGGCAACTGGGGGTGGTATAGGACTGGGGAATAGGATGGAGGGATGCCAACATAGTGAGATAGAGGGGGAGTTTGGCAGGCACTCAGACAACCTGGACTTCTTCTGGTCTGTGGGGTCTCTGATAGAGCAGGGAGTCTCCACTTCATTTGAAAGCTGGGTTTTTTGTGGACAAACTGGTCTCTGGTAGGGATGGGAGTCTCTACTCAAGGTGGAGGACTGGGATATGGCAACTGGTATAGTGAGGGAGTGGGTATTTGCTAGGAAGAGGCCAAAATAGTATGAACTTTGGCTGACTCACAGCCTACCTTTTTTCTCCCAATCTGCTTGGTCTCTAGTCGATTGTGGAATCTCTGCAAGAGTTGGAGGCTTGGGCACAGCAAGTAGGAGAGTAGGGAGTTGGGGATAGTGTAGGGGGATGCTGAGAGAGGGATAGTATGGAAGTTTGGGAGAAGGGCAGCCTACCTGGACTTCTCTCAGTCTTTGAGGTCTCCTGTACTTTTATTTATTTTTTTAATATAAAAACTTGACTGAGCTTGGCTCTCCATTATTTTCAGATTAAAATAGGTAAAAATGTAATTTGGCAGCTATTGTACCTTTACAAAATACGAGCAGTGAAAATGCACGAGATATAATTTATCTAAACACAGAACTTAAAAACACAAATTCTACAGAGCCATATAAAATTTGTTAGAAGCAGTGCATTGGTTACAACAGCCATGCTCCTAGCTTCTTGCAAGACTGTTTGTTGTCAGTGACATTCTAACTTTTCTTTGGAAATGAAATTTGGTAAAAAGTTGCCTTAAATAGAAGAATTTATCTAAGTAAGTTATAGCAAACAATAATTGCAATTTTATTTCACTGAGTATTTTCTGAATATTCTTAAAGTGATATTATTTATATTAGTGTGATTTTAATACTTTTACCCTCAAGTAAATTAGTTATAAGTGGCAGCTCTGGCAACTGAATTTGCCTTCTATGAGTTGGTCCTGATGAAATGTGTGTCAAGTATGACATGACGGTTTCCTTACTATAGCCATCATAATCAAACTAGTAGAACCGGGAAACTCACTCTGAATATAGTTTGGGCTTGAATGTGAGAAAATTAAATCCCAACCAACTTTTCAAGAAGCCTGAAGAAATCTGAGAAATAAAATTTAGTTTCTGATGAATTACTCAAATCTAACAACTTGATACTCTAAATTGAACTTGTCTGATATAATGCTTGACTGAAATGTGCCTTTCAGAAAGATGTCCTTCCAAATTAATTCTAATACAGTTTGGATAACTAATAATCTGGCTTCCATGGTTGGATAATTATTTAAGTAATCATTTTCTTTTGGTATACTTAAATTAATGACTCCAAATACTTCTTACTTGTAACTGCATCTATTTTTATTCACTTGTTTGATAATATTTAATTTTACTTTTTGTTCATGGGACTGTTTTTCATAGTATTTTAAAAAGCGAATCAAGTTAATAAAGTCAGTGGAAATTTTTAAAATATTTTACCCTACATACATTAATAGCAATCATCTAACCCTTAAACCAACCTTGTATTTTATGAACTTTATTTTTTATTTCTTGACAGTGAATAAAAATAATCCATTACCATAAAGTTACAAATTGATTTGTGCTCCTAAAAGCAAAGTTAATAGAAGAAAAATTATGTAGTTATGAGCACGAAAGCAGAAAGTTTTTGCACCTAGTGCTTTATTGATTTGTATTTAATCACAGAATATACCCCAAAAGGCATCTAAATGACACATTTAGAAAGAAAATGTCATAAAAAAGTAAACCAAGGACTGGAAATAGTGATGTTGTTATTGCTGTTTTTTCATTTGTTGATTTTTTATGTGACTCTATCAAAACATATTTATGTGATTTTTCTTAGTCTTTAATTTAGATTTTATGAATCACATCACTTTGTTTTTGTTAATCTGCTGTCACATTGAATAAAAAATTTATTTTGTGTTTGTTGTGATGAAGCTAAACCAATAGGGCTAGAACCATTAAATGCTCCATCCATATAACCAATCTAAGTTTTAAAACAGATCCTCATAAATTATTGATTTGAGAACCTCAATTGGATAAGATGTGTGGTGTGTGGTGTGGTGTGGTGTGTGTGTGTGTGTGTGTGTGTGTGTGTGTTTGTGTGTGTGTGACAAACTATGCAGTCTATGTGCAGCCAGGACATGTTAATAAACTTCTAGAGAAGTAATATACTTTATAAAGTACACTCCCTAGAAGACTTTAAAGAGTAACACTGAATTAACCCTATAGTAAACCTGAGGCAAACAATGAGGTAATTAGGGGAGATGTCACCACAATTGAGAGTCATTGACAGATTTGAAAACAATATAGTAAGTTGCTTTGACCACAGCATTTTCTTGAAAATGAAAGATATTAACAGACGCAGCTACTCATTTTTTTTAATTATGCTAAAGTATATAAAATATCTAAGTAGTAACCCAGGAGTATCTTACATCTAAATCATCTGTGCAATTTAATGCTTCAGAGGTCATGAGTGTATTGGAGATCCTGGCTGGAGAGTTAGAGACCATTATGAACAGACCGATGTTTGTGCTGGAAAGTGAATTCCAGGTCTCTGCATGAGTAGTATGCTTTCGTAATGACTGAGCTATTGTTCCAGCTCTCAACATTTTAATCTGGACATCCATTTGTGGTGGGTATTAACACAATCATTATTAATTATATCTTAAAAAACATAGAGTCTAAAATACTTCCAAATGGAATATAGACATACATCAAAAAGAACATACAGCATGGCAACATGGCTTTGTCCCTGAAATTCAAGGATGGTTCAGTATAGGTAAGTCAATAAATGGAGTAAATTGCATAAGTAAACATAAAGCCAAACTTACATGATTATCTAAATAAATGAAGAAAAAAATTAACAAAATTCAACATGCTTTCATGATAAGCATCTTAGACCTAGAGAAGCACACTTTAGTATAATAAAAAACTATATACAAGAGAGCCACAAAAAATCATCCTAAATGGAGAAAAACTTGAAGCAATCTTACTGAAGTTGGAAATGAGACAGGGATGTTAATTATCCCCACTTCTTTTCAAAATTGTATTTGAAAAATTAACTGGAACCATAAGGCAACAGAAGAAAATTAAAGAGCTACAAATAGGAAAAGACGAAGTCAAACTATTCTATTTACAGATGACATTAGAGAGCCCAAAAATTTTATCAGAAAAACTATAGAAAAAATAAACAATTTAGGAATGTGGCAGATTTCAAAATCAACTTGCTAAAATCAATAGCTTTTTTATATACGAACAATAAACATGGAAGGAGCTCATGGATACATTCCCATTTATGAAAGACTCAAAGAAAATATCTCATAATAAACCTAATGAATGAAGTGAAGGACTTGTACAATGAAAACTTTAAGTCTCTGAAGAAATATTTAGAGAAAGACAAAAGAAAATGAAAAGACATTTCATGTTCATGGATTGGGAGAATTAACATTGTGAAAATGACCATTTTACAAAAAGCTATTTACAGATTCAATGTAGTCTCAATCAAAATCCTCATTCCATTCTTTGCAGAAATAGAAAATGCTTCTATAGCATTTGTATGGAGCTGCAAAATGCTCCAGATAGCCAAAACAATCATGAGAGAGGAAAACAATGCTAGAGTATTTATAATTCCAGATCTCTAAATATATTACAGAACTATAGTAATTAAAGCAATATGACATTGGCACAAAGCCAGACATATAGACCAATGGAACAAAATCAAAGATTCAAAAATGAACACATGTAACTTCAGTTTAATTACTGGATATTTAACATAAATGCCAAACGTGCTTGGATAAAGGGAACATTGGGGAAACTGGATATCCATAATCAGAGAAATAAAATTAGGCCTGTATCTATCATCTGCATAAAACCCAGCTCCAAATAGATCAAGGACCTGAACTTGACATTTGAAACTGAAAATACTAGAAGAAAATACAGACAGTACCCTGTATCATATAGGCATTGGAAATGATTTTCTGAATAGGACTTCATCTGCCCAAGAATTATGGTCAACAATTGACAAGTGGGACTACATGAAACCAAGAAGCTTCAGCACAATAAAACAAACAAACAATTGGGTGAAGAAGCAGCCCACAGAATGGGAGAGACTCTTTCCCAGCTGTACATTTGACAGGTTTAATATCCAGAATATACAAAGAATGCACAAAAGAGTAAAAAAAAAAAATGACCCATTTAGTAAATAGATCTGGGACTTGTGCAAAGAGTTATTAAAAGAAGAAAGAGAATGAATAAGAAATATCTCAAAAATGTTCACTATGCCTAGCAACTAGGAAAATGCAAATAAGATAACATTGTGATTTTATTTTACCCCAGTCTGAATGACAAGATCAATGGAAGGAAAGACAACAGATTGGTGGAGCAGATGTGGGAGGAAGAAGCCTTCATTTAAAGTCAGTGGCATTGCAAACTCGTGCAACCACTAAGGAAATCACTGCAGAGAATTCTCTAAAAAATAAAAAAATAAACTTACCATATGATCCAGCTATAACACTCCTTGGCATATGTCCAAAACTCACCTTATTCCACAGGTACTTTCTCAGTCACATACTTTGCTGCTCCATTTACAATAGTTAGGAATTGTAAAATACCTAAGTGTACTGCAACCTATCTTAAAATCATCAGATGTGAATTCAATGTCTGTAGTAGCCACAGAAACCAGAAAAGTAAAATAAATAAATAAAAGGACCATTGCCATGATATGGGGATTCTTGAGCAATGAATAAGGGAATAATACAGTACAAGTGGTCTGATCCAGGAATGGAGGAAAAGGGTGGCTCCTCAGGGAAGAAGAGGTCAATACCTAATTTGGGAGGAAGCCAAAGAAGAATGGTATGATGGAAGTACTCAGAGAGGGGAATTGGGGAAGGGGGAGTTCCTTAAGGAAGGGATGAAGGTAAATGTAGAAGAAGTTGGGAAGACAGCATGATACAACTGATATGATTGGGGAAATGGAAAGGGGAGCTTCTTATGGAAGGAGAGGAAGTAAATACAGAAGAAGGAGGAAGGTTAGTTTTACGAACCGCAAAAAAATTATAATAATTAACAATTACTCAAAAAAATCCTATAATGTACAAAATGCATTGTTTAAACATACAACCTAGTTTTATTTAAATTTAAATTTTCTCATCTAGGGTTATGGCACTCCCTCCCAGTGTGCCATAAGACACAAAGACCACCTGCAAAGCCCCAGTACCAAACATGAGAAGCCCTCTATTGAGTTGCTGGTCAAGGCTGTCAAAGAGACTTCCAAAGCATACAGCCTCTAACTGTTGCCCTTGGTTTACTTCCAGTGGTGGAAGGTAAGTATGTATTGACAAAGATACCACACACTTCACAAGCAAGGCCAAAAGGACCCTGCAACTGACCTGAATGCTCCCTCCCTTAGGACAAGCATTCATGGTTCAAGAAGGCACCATGCAACATTCCAAAGAAAGGAGGCAACCAACAATCCTACCCAGCTATTGCATCTATGATCCATGACAATAACAAGCATGGCATGGTAACATATGAATACTGTAGTGGCACACATACATGGATAGTTACCAATCACTTACTAATTGTAATTAAGACCAACTCAACAAGAGGAATACCAGGCTTCATACTGGTAACCTATCTAACTGATCAATGTTAGTGAAATCCTGGTTATTGGAGGACAAACTACAACCACTAATCTACCAAACCAGTATAATTTCTAACAATAATCAATAAACATTTGTATTTTACCCACAAATGAGTATAGTCTTCACCCTTTATCAAAGAAAATTCTCTTAGCATAGACAGAGACCACTATAGTAAACCACAACCAACCAATATGGAGATTGTGGAGCCCAGTCACAATGGCTACATCTGCAAATCACTCCCACACCTAAGGCTCAGACACGTTGTGGAAGAGATAGTGAAAACATCATAAGAGCCAGAGTTGAGGTGTTTGCTGTGAGCTTGTGTCTCTTAGAAGCATCAAAAGCTATACTCATGAAGTCTCACCAACATGACTGCCAAACATGAGCTGAACAAGGAGGATGCCAATGAACATGCCAAACTGCAAGGGGCGAAGCACACAAGGCCTCAGTCCTATACAAAGTACCATAAGCAACCCAGGAAAACTTGGAGTGGGAAAGACAGCCTTCCCCAGGTAAGGGCACAGTAACTGTTGACCCAATGGCCAGTGGTCGACCCTGAAAACGTACATAAAAGTAAATTTATTTGAATGCAACAGGTTATATTTGGGAATATATATATGCATAAACAAATGCTTATATGAATGCAACAAGAAGTGATGAAATAGGAAGCCATCACTTTGAAGGAGAGCTGAAAACAACGGGGAGATTTGGAGGCAAGAACAGGAAGGGAGAAGGGCTACACTCAAAATACAATCTGAAAAATAAAAAAGATGTGTTGTTTAATACTAAATAACAATTACAAAAATAGAATGCAAATGATTACACTAAATATACAACTATATTTATCTCCTCTTTTTGGGTTGATAATAATTATTTTATTTTTTTACTCAAAAATACATTTTTTGAATTTCAAATTTTATCTTATTATATTATTCATGTTTTGAGAATTCTGTAAAACATGATTTGTTCATAAAAATTCTCCATTCCCTCTCAATTTCAACTCTCCATGTACTACTCATCCAATTTTAGTACTATTTTCCCCCACAATTCCAGATTTTACTTCCAGGATATTCATGGAGATGTGGCCTTCCACAAGAGCACTTTCTACTTACCAAAGTCCTCAATCTTAGATAAAATTGACCTTCCCTTTCAAGGCAGCTAGAAATTTCCAACAGTTCCTATGCTACTGGTAAGACTGCATCCCTACCTTCTCTTTCCATGCTGGAATTTGGTCTGGCTTGGGCCTGCACAGTTCTAGTACATGTTCTCAAAACTGTTGTGAGTTAATATGTGCACCTCCATCTTTGTGTCAAGAACACATTGTTACATTGTTTTTATCCACTGCCTCTGACTCTTATACTCTTTCTTATCCCTCTGCTGTATTGATTTTTGAGCCTCCGGGTATATGCAGAATATATACCCAGAATATGTATATATATATATATATATATATATATATATGTGTGTGTGTGTGTGTGTGTGTGTGATTTAGAATTGAGCATTCTGAAGTATCTTCTCTGCAACTTGCCTAATTGTAGGTTTTTGTGTTAATCAGCATCTACTGCAAATAGAAACTTTGCTGATATGGGTGGAGAGATGTGTCATGAATATAATAATAAGTTACTAGAAGTTGCTTTAGTACTAAGCCAATTTGTTAGGATAATAGTAGTAGTTTTTCTTTTACAGTACATAGCCCATTTGTCAAAAATATCTTGGCCCAATAATGATGCCAGGTATGGGTTTCATCTTGTGGAATAGGACTTAAATTCAGTCAGAAGAGGTTGTTTGTTTCCATGATATTTCTATCACTATTGCATCAGCAGACATGCCTTGGACAGTCAGTCATTGTCCCTGGCAAGCTTCATAGAGGTGTAGATTGTTGAATGGTTTCCTCTGGTTGTGTGCAAAGCACTTTTCAGCACAATGTATCTAGTAGATAGCAAAGGCTAACAAATAAAAATCCCAGTGCCAGGAATGGCTAGCTTCTTTTGTAGTTGTTGGCCAGTGAGGTTCCAAAGACCTTAAAACATTACTGGCTGTTGCCAGTGCTCTTGGATACTTTCTTAGACAAGTTTTCCATTGTTGTGGTAAAACACTGTGATCACAAGCACCTTGGGAAGAAAGGATTTATTTTTTTAAGCTATCAGATAACAGTCCATGACTGAGGGATGTCAGGACAGAAAATTAAGAAGGCAGTAACCTGAAAGCTGAAACTGATACAGATGCCATAGAAGAATACTGACTGTCTTGCTCCTTGTAGCTTGATCATCCTGCTTTCTTAAGCCATCTAGATCCTCTTGTTCAGTAGTGACACTGCTCCAGTGAGCTGGACACTTCCATGTCAATCATGAAGCAAGAAAATGCACCACCGATTTGACTATAGGCAGATATTTATGGAAGTATTTTATCAACTAGGAGTTGCTCTTACCAAATAACTCCAGTTGTTTCAAGTTAACATGGAGGTAACCAGGACTGATACCTTCCATATCTTGACAGTAAGATCCTATTGTTGAAGGTAACACATGTTTGAGTCACGGAACATGGAAGAGCCAATCTGCTATTGTCCTGAAATCTTCATCAATATTGGCTAGCTTTAATCATTGCTGTTTTAATTTTGCATAATATAGTTCCATTTTATTTTGATTATTATTTTACATTAAACCTAGACTTATTTTACATTAAACCTAGACCCAAAGGAATCAAAACCAAAAGAAACAGTAATGTTTGCTAGCAGAAATGTTTATGTAAGCAGCAAAACACACATTCTGTAGATGAAGGAAGTCAATGACAGTCCAGAAAAAAAGCACATTCTCTGTAAAGAAGACACAACCTAACTCCCTTTTCCAGCACAATACCCCAAACATTTAGCAAGACACTACAGCAGGTATTGGGGTGGGGGGCAGTCATTAGTCAAAGGACTTAGTGTGAGGGTAGCTTTCCTATGCACAGTTTAAATGTTGAGTTGATAGAAAAGTTTCTCTAGTTTAGTCAGTCAATCTCCACATCCAGCAGAGAAACCTATATTTCTACTCAGGGATTGTCTAATAACTGGAGTACATCAGGTATTGTGAGAGATGGGAAGAGATTCAGACTCTCACATTAGCTGTCCATACCCAGATAGTGAGGCTCAGAACAAAGAAGAGGGGCAGCAGGCTGTCAGCAGGAAACCAAAACCAGAACAGGAATCTGACACTAAAGGATTCAGAATCCACACTAGGGGAAGAAAACAGAGTGTCATGATCAAAGCACACACTAAAATGATTTGCTCACCATTGGATATATTATATCTATTCTTGGAACTTGTCTAGGGTAAAGGAAAAATGAAAGCTGTCTCGGGAACTGTATTACAAAATACCTTCCATTCAGCCTTTCCCAGTATGAAACACAACTGACACTGGGTAACAAATCAAGAGATGAACTAGAGAAGATACAAACGGTGCCAAAATAGGAGATGAGGGGCTGATTCCCAGGACAATTGAGAAAGGCTATCTACACCATGTGGTCAAGGAAAAGGCTTGGTAATTTACTAGTTAAGAATTAAGAATTTGAGAGGTCTCCAAAAAGAAATCCTTCAAGAACAGAGAACCACTAGTAGGATTCAGAGATTCACCACAGTGCAAAGCATTGTGGTACTTCTAGTGGTCAACACATCATCTCTCTTTTTTTTTTTCTTTTAATCTGAATTTCACTAGAATATGGAGTTCTACCCACTCTACACCCTAGATGAGAAAACCCTGGAACAAGCATCTTAGAGCTTGCTGAAAGATCTGAACCACATTGCAACAGGATGCAGTAGCTTTGGAGGCATGGGTTTCTCTGATGCATTGGAAAAGTGATAATTTTGCCAGTGCTCCTGCTTGCTCCTAATGGAAGTATTATGTGACAGATTTAGATGATGTAGGAACTGTGAGAAGCTGTTCACCTTTGTCCAAATTCCAAAAATTGCAGGTAGAATGATGTGCAATTTCATCAGATGAAAGATACAATCCTTGGTTGTCAGTGTAATGGCTTAAAGCCTCTAAATATTTCACTGCTCTGTTTTCAGTTTGGGGAGCAGTTTCTTCACAGGGTATTCTGGAGAAGGGGCCTGATGAAACCAGGTCATAGCTCATTCCAGTGGATTCATAGTCATCTATATCCACTGGAATTCCACTGAGGAATACATCTGAGACATGGATTGTTTTGTCTTCTTGTGATGTGCTTTGTTTTACATGGCAGTCTTATCCTCAAAGACTAGAAGACAAAAATTATCTTTGCATATTTAAGTCAGAGTGTGGGAGTTCCATGAAAGATGACCTATATTCACTGGGGTGTCCACTCCTGTGGCATCCTGGGAATGTGTCTAGAAGGCTTTTTTGAGTGTCTCCCAGCTGTGACTTTGCAATGTAGTGAATCAGCATGGCAATGACAGCAGAGTTTTGACTGTTCATCATCTATAATGGTGTTTCTGAGTTCATTCAACGGATTCAAGGAGTCAGTAATAATAATTCATTATTGTTTGAAAAGAAAAAATATAGTAAAAAATAGAATATCAATCTCTATCTCCAGAGTTCAATCCATGAAAAAATTGAAATACTCCAGGTAAAAACACTGTAAAATGTAATACATGAATCTGTTGCAACTTTAGTACAACTTTTTGGATTAAGCCTGCTACTCAAAATGAGGTATAATAAAAATAATTGTTGTAAATTTCCTAAGGATTTAGTTATAAAAGAACTAGTATAGCCAAAGTTCATATTAATCGTTTCTTTTTTAGAGCTGTACTAAAATCTCTAAGTATTTCAATCACTTTAAATAAAGCCAAGATTAAGACAAATACAAACAACCACAACTTCAGAGTAATTGCTTTAGAGTGACATGACTTATCAATGAGATTATTTTGAATGTTCAAAATTATTGATGTTGAGCTGAAGTACTTGCAATGTAAAAGTCAGTGTATAATAAGTAATTATTTTCTTACTATAAATACAAAGATTTCTGCAATCTTTATAACTATAAAACCAAAGACTATGTCGGATTAACAGGTTGTTGCTCAGGTTCTTCACTGCTTGTCTAGCATGCAGGAAGACCTAGTTTGACTGTCCAGAAGTATAAAAATCAGACATAGTTGTATATGCTATTATTAGCAATAGACCAGAAGATCCAAAGTTCAAGATCACCAGCCACTATGCAGAAGCCAAAAACTGTAAATCTGTTGGAGCACTTACATTACATTATAAATTTTGATGCTGACTTTTAAAACTTCCATTTTCTAACATAACTTAATGGTAAATGCTAGTTGATAAAAGCTTTGGAATTTTAAATTAAAAACTTTTCAGTTATTTTTAAAATGTGTTGCCTAATCTAAGTTTAACAAAGGTCAAACTATACCTTGCCCTTTAAGAAGTAGTTATTCCCTACTAGCAATACACAGGGCAGCTCAGTTTTGTGAAGATTTTCATTCATTTATCAAACCATAAATTATATGACCTATGATCAATGGACTATGAAATCAATTATACAATGAGTTCTAATGAAAAATTAATTTATGGCAGGGGAAATTATACTCTATCGAGAAAAATCATGCAAAAATAGATTTCTAATATTTTGATCACTTACATAAATATGGACTTGTGTTTATAGTGCATTATTTATAACCTGAAATGTTAGTGTATATATATATATATATATATATATATATATATATATATATATCCACAAAGGCCCACATACAGATATTAATGTTGAAGACAGTGTTTCAAAAAATTTTAAATTGTGACACAATTGTAAAAGTTATTACAACCATCATCTTTTATTCATGTTCACTTGAGTATTGAATGGTAGCTTATAAAAAGGCACTTTCTCCAGTGTTGTGTTTTTAGGTATGTAAGACCATGCATGTGTTTTTCCTTTACATTAGCACAAAGTAGGAGACATGACTGATATCAATATTTACCTGGAAGACAATATTGAGCACACCAATATTAATTGCTTTTTAAATATTTGTTAATGTGACTGGACATCAATTCAATGGAATGGATGCTTGTCTAGAAAGTTGTCTGTGGCAATGTTTTTAATCCCCAGCACTGCCAATTGGAAAAATGCAAAGACAGAAGAAAGACAGAAAGAAAGAAAGAGAGAGAGAGAGAGAGAGAGAGAGAGAGAGAGAGAGAGAGAGAGAAAGAAAAAGAAAGAAAGAAAGGAAGGAAGGAAGGAAGAAAGAAAGAAAGAAAGAAAGAAAGAAAGAAAGAAAGAAAGAAAGAAAGAAAGAAAGAAAGAAAGAGGTTAGACTGTTTGGAACATAATAAAATAAAGTAGATGGAAGTATGATAAATGTGCAAAAGTAATAATTTTGAAAATACCCACTTGGTTTTATCTTCATTTAATTTTAATTTATTTCTATTATTCCTCATCAGTACCCCCAAATAGCTTTCTTTTTT